>JAODPA010025514.1:0-12752 GCA_025585075.1 Nepenthes mirabilis | reverse complement strand
TATATAACTATATATTAAAAAAATAGATTAAATGCAGATAATAATTTTCTATCTATTTAAGAGATAAAACCTCCTTAATCCATAAGCATTACATCGCAGGCAGGCATTTACATCTATAAGGCGGCTATAGCTCATATATTCTTTCATATGTCTCTCCAAGAACCCCACTTGGTTTTGATGCGTCATGAATTCAAATTTCGAATAAATTCGGGTTAATTAGATCGTCTGAATCCGTTTTCGTCCACTGAGTTTGAATCCTACACACCACAATTAAGAACAAGAGGTTAGGCATCAACGAAATATCATCCCATTAAAAATATTCCGACGCTCAAATTAGTAAACGACCTTCGAATTTGGAAGGTAAAAGTAACGAAAGCGATGAAAATGCGGAGAGTGCTGTGATGGGTGTGTGCTCTTCGTCGAGAGAGGCTTTGGGGCCCGTGAGAAGTATAAATTCTAAGTATTGTGTTCGCTAGGAACGTAGTAGAAAGAGTGAGAATTGTGCTCCCGAAAGCGTGGAAGCTTTGTAGAAGATGACTTCTCATGGGTAAGTAGGAATAACTAAGAGCGTGAGATCATTGGAGGATGCAAGTGTGTATGAGCGAATTCAAGCGTGTCTGAAAGCCTCTCCTGGAGTGAAGACTTCATGACCTTTTATAGGCGCTGGACTAGGCAGCCTTCCTTCTACGAAAGGGTTTGATTCTCATGCTCTGTTGGGATTGCTTCCTCTTTTGGCGGAGAGCTTTTGTGGCAGTAATGGTCGCTGCCTTGATTATCTTCCTTCTACGTTCCTGTAACCGTTAGGGTTAGCAGTAGACAATGAGAGGATTCTGGCGCCTTCCATTAGGGATGGGCCTTGAATCTGTTGATAACCGTTATTAAATGGATTACCTTCTGTGAGGAGCGCACAATCAGGGGAGAAGACCATTGCTGGTCATAGACAGACGCATGGGCCAAGTTAGGCTTGGGCTGTGTTAAATTTGGTCTTCGAGTGATCAAGATTCTGGTCAATAGAAGTGTTGACCTTATTGAAAGTTGGCCGTCCAGATTTCTCCGTCTTCTTTGGCTTCCAACAGGTCAACCCGGAGTGTTAACCGTCCTGGCGTAATTGGGTCGTAGCGATTCTGGGCCGTCACTCAATTTTGGGCTAGCACATTACTAACGTACCCATCACTAGCCCTGGGACTTTAGCCTCCAATATGTTCTTAATGGGACGTGAGTGGATGGGCAATCTTCTCGAGGCAGCCGTTGGTCGTGAAGTCAATCTTCGGAGAGTTGGTCAGTTGGATCGTTGACCGTCTAGGATGAAATCTGAAAAACTTACGGAGGAAAAGTTGACCGAATCGTTGACTGTCTAAGATGAAATCCGGAGGACTTGTGAAGGAAAAGTTGATCGGATCGTTGACCGTCTAAGATGAAATCCGGAAAGCTTGGAAAGGAAAAGTTGACCAGATCATTGACCGTCTAAGATGAAATCCGGAGAGCTTGCAAAGAAAAAGTTGACTAGATCGTTGACCGCCTAAGACGAAATCCGGAGAGCTTGCGAAGGAAAAGTTGACCGGATCATTGATTGTCTAAGATGAAATCTGGAGAGCTTACGAAGGAAAAGTTGACCAGATCATTGACCATCTAAGATGAAATCCGAAAAGCTTGCGAAAGAAAAGTTGAGCAGATCGTTGACCGACTAGTCCGGAGAATTGTGGGAGTTTGAAAGGATGTGCCATCTCGTCACTACATTGTCAGTTGAAAAGTGGGCCATGTGTCCACACACAGGGGATTTGTGATCCTGGCAATTAATGCGCCCGGGGATCCAAATTGCCTGCACCCTTTCAGGGAGTGACACGTGTCATAATGATGGGCGCACGTTTTTAATATGGTTTTTCCCCTTTCCTAACGTTTACACAACTTTAAGCGTACCATTCGTTGCATTTCAAACTTCCCACACCTTCCTCCATCTTTTCCTTCCTAAGAAATTCTTAGTTTTTCATTACTTTCCTTCGTTTCCATGGCTTCCCAAATCGCTATAGTTCTAAGTGCGAGCGATGTGAAGGAATTGTATCTTGAATACAACATCCCTAAGGAGATCTTTTATAGAGTTCCTAGCAGGGAGAATCGAGCATGCTCCCCTCCTGAGGGTTGCATCATTGTGTATGAGGCCCACATGAAGAGTGGGCTCCGTCTTCCAGTCCCTCAGGAGCTGTTTGATATCCTCTCCACTCTCTAGGTGCCCATCGCACGGCTCCATACTAATACCGTGTGATACCTCTACTCCATGTGCATCTTTATGTGCCATCATTCTTGGATGTTGACGATTAGCGCAGTGAGAGTGATGTTTTGCTTCACTCAGAGTGCTGACTGGATCTCTCTGGCCCCAAGGGATCTTCCGATCAACGGCGCTATTTACAATTAACTGAAGAATTGGAATGATCGCTTTTTCTTTGGTCATGTTGTGGAGTCGTGGCCCTTGTCCCGAGAACGGGGCAAGGTTCCAAAGGCGTTTACTGGAATGCCAGAGAAGGAGGAGGTTGCCGCTATAGAGTTATCGGAGCTTGTGAGGGAGCATTCTGGGAACTTTAGGAAAGACCACCTGGTTTCTCGAGAGGAGGCCAAGAGAGCCAACTGAGGTCCTCCTTCTCCAGCACAAAAATTTGGTTCGTCGTCATCGGCTGCTTCTCGGAGGAAGAGGAAAATCAGAGTTATGATTGTCGGGGAATCCTCCCCTGTTACTGCTCCTACAAGTCTAGGGCGAAAGAGGGCTGTAACTTTGGAGTCGTCTTCGACATCCTCTGGGCCAAACTACGTAGCGGTTGGCCGTTTTTCTAGAGTGGGGGATCGCTCAGGTGAGGAGATGGCTCCTGGGGAATTTGGAACCATGTGGTGCAACGGAGCAGGCAGCTCTGTGGTTTTGGTTCAAGCGGCGCCGACGTTGGCACCATAGCTCGAGCTAGGGGAGCCGGCTCCTAATCCAGCTTTCCAGCCGTCGGTTGAAATGATGGAGGTAGCGGAAGAGTCGCTAGCAGAGCCACCGGTTGATGAGTCGTGAGCGAAGCCACTAGGGCCGGCTGATGAGCTGCGAGTTGAGTTGCTGGAGCCAACTGACGGGCCGCGAACGGGGCCACTGGAGCCAGCTGATGAGCCATCACTTGAGCTGCTGACAGAGCTGATTTCGGAGCCTGACATCGATCTGTCAGTTGTTGAGCCGCCAGTTGATCAGTCGGAGTCGATTTTTGAGCAGCTTATGATGCCGGAGGAGCTAGCTGGCGAAGAACCTGACGAGTCGGAGGACTCGATGACTGAACTTCTGGAGAAGTGTGCGGCGGAGGTCGCTAATGGGCCAGACCAGGAGGCTGTTGTGTTCAGTCCTCCATCTCCAAAGTCCAAGTCCCACAGTAGGCTAGCGAGGCCTAAATGTCAAATCTGGCGAGTAAGTTTTTGTAACTCTCCTTCTCCTATTCCACTCCATTTTTTGTCATTTGATATGTGCGGCCTTTGTAGGAGAAGAAAGTTGGCAAGGCAGTTAACAAGGCGCTATGCCAACAAGACCTTGTCATCTCCGATCATGATAAGGAGATAGCCTAATTTGAGGAGGAGTTGGAGCTATAGAGGGTGGAGCACCAGGAGGAGACAGGCACTCTGCAATCTGTGATATCAAGTCTGGAGGTCAAGAACACAAAATTGAAGGATGAGAATACTCTGCTTACAGGGGTTGTGGTGGCCAGTTTGGAAGAAGTGATCACCAGATTGAGGGAGGAGAACGTCCTGTTAATGGAGGAAAAGGACAGTGCTGTGAGGCATATCAATCAACTCACAGAGCAAATGACATCATTAGAGAACGAGTTGACTATTCGCATACACCCCCGTGAGGTTTCTAACATGCTGACGGCATGGTTGTGGGAGGGCGTCTTCCTTTTCCAGCGCATAGCGCAACTGGTTGACCCTAACTTTCCAGTGGAACTTCTTGAGCCCTCAAACCATTCCGTCTAGCGTTGTGAGAGCCTCGTGGGACAGCCACCTCCTCCTCCTGGAGGCTCTGCTCCTCCGTAGATTTTATGCCCCTTATTCATTATAGTTGTATAGATTTTGATCAATAAAATAAATATTTTACTGATGTTCTCTGTTCTCGTCTTAGTTGTTGCCTTTTATGCATTGTCATTGCGTTTTTCGGCCAACTTGGTGCATTGTGAGCAGGTTGGTCGTCTGTCTTTTTTGAGACGTTCTTGATGTTCACTAAAAGAGTTAGGTCCTGTGGAAATCACCAGGGTGGATCCCGTCGTCAGGCGAAGCTTGTCCTTCATTTGTGATCTTGAGCTTGACGACGCTGCCCAAGTGTGAACTTAGGCGGTCAGCTTTTTGGCGGCCAGCTTTTTTGGCTGAGTAGCTTTTTGGCGGAGCATCCCGCCCATAGGATACTGTTTGCCGTCGCCTGTGCCTTTGTTACGTTCTTTTCTCTTTCACTGGCTGAGGGTTTTTGCTGCAACACTCAAACTGACCCCTCGTAACTGTGACGCAAGCATCGCTGGGTTCCAAAACGATGTGACTTGAAGCGACGCGACCCTTTGATTTGTGTGTTATTCTTTTAGGCGGGAACTCTAGTTTATAAATTGGCTAGGGTTCTGGAGTTTTGCCTTAGCAGTTTTCCCCTTGAATCTTGCCCCTGAGCCATTCTCCATTCTTAACTTGTCATTGCTAATGAGAATATGATGGGCATTCTAACTCTTCTCAACTGGGGGCCGGACAATACACCTAGCCCTTCCCATGGTTCCTCTTCTGGGTGGTCATTCTCTGAGAGCTCCCCAGAGCCTTTCTGTGCCGCTTGTACCAACCACCCTAGGTCTTTTCGCCAAGTACTTCCTTTGTCATCCGGCTTTAGGGTTTTTGTTACAATGGTTTGTATTTTCCTCGCTAACACTCTTTTGTTTGCCAGCCTTACGAGGTGTAGGGTGATGCGGTCGAGATATCGTCCTTAGAGGAGGATGAAGCAACTTAGGAGAAGAAGCGCTCCATTCGTTCGGGCCTGACCTTTAACGATGACGGGCAAGAGGACTAGGAGGAGCTCCAACGGGCCTTGCAGGGAATTGCGGTGCTTGAGGGCGACTTGAGGAAGAGGCTTAGCCTTGAAGAGGCAGCGCCTGTTCTGGAGGAGCGGTTTCAGAAGGGGATCTCTTTCAGCCGCAAGATTGCTTCCCTGGCGGATCATCGCTTCCCCGTTCTGGATTCACGCAATGCTGGTGCCACACGGAGATCCGACTTGGTGTGGTACTCCAATGATCGCGGTCGGAGGTCCCAACATAATTTTCAAGGAGGTTCGTCAGCCTCGGGAAGGCACCAGGCTGAGACATGATATCTTGGCAGTGGCGGCACCGTCTGGACTCTTTTTGCTCCTTTTTCTTTTTGCGAGATGTTATAAAGAACAATGTATGCACTTTGTATAATGATGACACATTAATGAATAGTGTCCTAATGTGCCATTTTGTTATGGCGGTTGCCATCTTCTTTCTTGCACTTCTGTTTTTGTTTTTCATTTCCCAAATTGCATGTCGTTTTGTGGGCTGGCTGACTTAGTGTATCGTATGCAAGTTGGCCGATCTGTACCGCTTGAGAGGTTTGTTGCGTTCTTTGGTGGACTTAGGTCCTAAAGCAGACACAAGGTGTATCCTGATATCGGGTCAAGCCTATTCTACTCTCATGCATGAATAGAGGTTTGGTGGCATTGCCCAAATGCAAACTGGGGCGGCTGACTTTTGGACGAAGAGCCGTTGCTTCCGATGATCGTCGTTGACCGATCACGCTCGCTTTTTGTGAAGGAGGTTGTGACATGTACTGGTTGCGCCCCCAAAGATTTTAACCGTGAATGAACTACTTGGATTATCAAGGTTTAGTTTGACCATTAGTAGGCCGACTGAATGACCAGGGTTTAATTACCACCATTCGTGGACCGCCTGGATGAACAAGGTTTAGTTACGACCGCTTATAGGCCATCTGGATAATCAAGGTTTAGTTACGACCGCGCATGGGCCGCCTGGATGACCAGGGTTTAGCTACGAAAGGATGAAAACCCTCCCAACTTAGGGGTAGTTTAGATTGTATAAACCTGCAAACAAATATATATATATATATGCATATGGAAAAGAAAGGAAAGGAAATCTATCGTTCAGTGGTACAACAAATACAACATGAAGAGTGTTCCTACCTGCATGCATATGGTTGACTTACCTGTACCTTTACTAAAAATAGCGCTTGAGGTGAACCGTGTTCCATGTCCAAGAAACTAGCTTACCGTTCTGAATCCGGAGCTTGTATGCTCCGTTTTGCATGATAGTGGAGACCAGGAAAGGGCCCTCCCAGTTTGAAAAAAGTTTATTCCGGTTAGTAACATTGCCTGTAGCTTCGATGCTCCTTAAGACCAAGTCCCCAACGTTGAATTGCCGTGTTTTTACTTTCTTATTGTATTAGTGAGCAATTTACTATTGGTAGGCTGCCATCTGCATCTTAGCAGCGTTGCGGGCTTCCTCTAACAAGTCTAGGTGCTCTCAAATTTTTTAGAAGTTTTCTTGCGGATTGAAGGATTCGGCCCTAAGGTTTGAAAGCCCGATCTCAATTGGAATTATCGCTTCAGTCCCATAACAGAGATTGAAGGGTACCTCGCGAGTTGGCTCCTTTGGAGTCGTCTTATAAGACCATTGGATGGAGGGTAGCTCGTCCACTCAAGAGCACCCTGTGTCCTCCAACTTGGTCTTCAGATCATGGAGTAGCGTACGGTTTGTGACTTTCACCTGTCTATTAGCTTACGGGTACGCTATCGAAGTGTAAACCAATCTGATGCCTAAACTGGTACAATACTTGGTGAAATATTTTTCAATAAATTGGGTTCCGTTGTCAGTCATGATAATCTTAGGAACGCCAAATCTGCTGACTATACTCTGGCGGATGAATTTCAGAGCGTTGTACTCCGTGATCTTAGTTAACAAGGTGGCTTCAACCCACTTAGTGATAAAGTAGTCAATGCCGGCGATGATGAACTTTTTTTGCCCGGTGGCAATGAAAAATGGGCCGAGAATATCGAGCCCCAATTGTGTGAAAGAACAAGGAGCTTAGAGAGTCCTTAATTCAGTAGGTGGCTGGTGGTGAAGATTGCCGTGAAGTTGGCAATTTTCACACTTCTTCACAAAGTAGAATGCATCTCTTTTTATCGTTGGCCAGTAATATCCTTGGCGTATGATTTTGAATGCTAGGTTCTTCCCACTAATATGCAACCCGTAGATCCCAAGGTGGATTTCACTCAATGCGTTGTCTGCCTCCTCAAGGGTCAAGCACCTGAGGTAAGGGATCGAGTAGCCACGGCAATATAACCTTCCATCGATCATGGTATACCAGCCGGCCGTCTTCTTGATCCGCTTTCATCCATGTCGTCTAGCAGTGCTTCATCTAGGCGTCATCCAGCTTTCGGTATCGAAGATTTGCATTGCTTCTTGTTCCTTCGTGCTGAAAGTGCTTAAGACCTCCCGATGTCCTTCGAGTACTATTCTGGATTTTCAGTCGCCGTTGCTCTGGCTTGTTAGTCGGCCTTCCAGTTCTCTGTTCTGGGAATGTGAACATGGGTTACTTTGTCAAATCTCCGGCTGGTTTCCTTTACCTTGGCCAAGTATTTGGCCAAGTGGGGACTGTATGCTTCGAAATTCTCGTTGATTTGGTTGACGACCAACTCGGAGTCGTTATAGACGGTCAACCGCTTAGCGGAGCACTCTTTAGCTAGTCTTAATCCAACCAACAGGGTTTCGTATTAGGCAACGTTATTGGTGGCCAGGAAGTCGAGTCTAAGGGAATACTTCATCTCGAACCCATCAGGGGTCCTCAGGACCACTCCAGTGCCGTTGCCTGAATCCATAGACAATCCATCTATGTTGAGAATCCGTTCTGGTTCCTCTTCGTGTAGTCCCGTGTCTTCAGTGGGCTATTCATCAGGAATTAGGGTCATAGTTTCGACAATAAAGTTGGCTAGGGCCTGCCCTTCGATGGCTGGTTTGGGCCAAAATTCGATATTAAACTCACCCAATTTGATTGCCCATTTTACCAGCCGTCCGAAAATATTAGGTTTCTGGAGAATATTTTTCAAAGATTGGTCAGTTAGAACTATCACACGATGTGCCTGGAAATAGGGTCTTAGTTTTCGGGTAGAGAAAATAAGTGCCAAGGCTAACTTTTTCGGGCGTAGGTAGCCTGTTTCTGTGTCGGTCAGCATTTTACTCGCATAGTAGACTGGTTACTGAGCGTCAGAGTCCTGGCGTGCAAGGAAAGAGCTGAGAGCCACATCTGACGCTGCCAAGTAGAGGTATAGCTCTTCTCCGTCCTTGGATGATGTCAAGAACGGCGAACTGGCCAGGTACCGCTTCAATTCGTCGAAGGCTGCCTAGCATTCTACAGTACACTGGAATCTGTTTGCCTTTGTCCCCCTTAGAGCCTTAAAGAACGGCTGGTACTTGTCTCCTGACTTGGCCAGCAAACGGGTCAAGGCTGCCAGTCTTCCTGTTAGCCTTTGGACGTCTTTGACATTCTAAGGTGGTGTTATGTCCATAAGAGCCTTAATCTTTTCCGAGTTCACTTTGATCTCCCATTAGGAGACGACAAACCCCAAAAATTTCCTCGAAGATACTCCAAAGACGCGTTTAGAGGAATTGAGTTTCATCTGATGTGCGCGCAGCACCTCGAAGGATTTCGTCAGATCGCGGATATGGTCATTGGTGGTCTTACTTTTGACGAGTTTGTTATCGACGTACACCTCCATATTGCGGTCGATTTGATTTTTGAACATCTTATTCACAAGCCATTGATATGTTGCTCCTGCGTTCTTTAAGCCGAAGGACATTACCCTATAGTAGTAGGTGCCTTAGTCTATCATGAACGAAGTGTGCTCCTCATCCTCAGGACTTATTCGGATTTGGTTATAACCCGAGTAAGCATCCATGAGGCTCAGGAGCTCATGTCCGAATGTCGAGTCCACCAAGAGGTCGATCCTGCGTAAAAGGAAGCTATCTGTCAAACAGGCTTTATTAACGTCGGTAAAGTTGACACACATTCACCATTTTTCATTACTTTTCTTTACTATGATGATGTTGGAGAGCCAATCCGGGTACTAGACTTCTCTAATGAAGTCGGTGTCCAATAGCCTTTTTACTTCCTCCTGAATGGCAATTAACTTTTTCATGGAGTGGTTTCTCCGCTTTTGTCAAATGGGTTTGCCGCCGAAATCGAGGCTCAACTTGTAGACCATTATTCTGATCAGAATTTTAGGCATGTCAGTGATTGTCCATGTGAAGACGTCAACGTTCTGACGTACCAGCTCATTGCGCAGTGTACCAGTGAGTGAGCCCTCGATCCGTACTCACCTCTCTGGGTCTTCCGAATTTAGTGGGATTAGATCGATGGCTTCACCAGAGTACGCCTGTTGCAAAGTTGATTCATCTCGATGGTCAAGTTTCCCTACCGCTTTATTGTGCCAATGGGCTCGATCTGGGACATATAGTATGTCCTCCTAACGACTTGGTCGCCCAACACCTCACCGATAGCGCATGCTATTGGGAATTTTATCTTGAGGTGCGGTATTGAAATGACAGCTCTGAATGCAGTTAGGCACGGGCGACCTAGAATGGCGTTGTACACGGAGGATAGATTGACGACCAAGAATGTGAGCGTATAGCTTGCCGTTTTTAGATATGCGCTCAGGATGACCTCCAATTGAATTGTCCCTTTGACGGTTACTGGCTCGTTGTCCAAGCCGTAGAATAGGTCTTCGGCAGGCTTCAATTGATTCTTTTTTAAACCAAATTTAAAAAACGCATCAAGGTAAAGCAATGCACAAAAACTTCCATTATCAACGAAGACTCGTTTCAACTGGTAGGCAATACTACAATCTGAAACGAGCGCAAATACAATAAAGGGATCAGTATGGGAGAGATTACATGGCTCAAGTTATTATCACTAAAGCTAATAGTATTATCCTCCGTGCGCTGCTTCTTCCGCCCAATTTGTTCCTCCTTACGATCCGCTAGGGTCTTGACTGGCCGAGTAGCGATCATATTGACCACCCCAACCGCAATCCGATTTTATGGTGGGGAAAGCTTTGACCGTTCCCCGCCCGGGGTCCTTGAGCTCTGACCAGGGTTCTTGATGAACCTGGTAAGGTGTCCCCTGCGTATGGCTCCTCAATTTCTCTCTAAAGTGTTTTGCAGTTCTCCATGGAGTGTCCGTGAGATCGATGAAAATCGTAATATTTAAATGAATTTTCTCCCTTTACCTTCTTAAGTGGCTTTGGCCACTTAAAGAATTTCTCCCCACGGATATGCATGAGGACGTTGACGAGTGTGTCTATCAAGGGTATCTGGTTGGTCAGCCCATAGTCCCTCCTCTCTGGCGCTCCGGCCCTGTGCTGCTTTCGGTGAAAATGGTCAACGCCATTATGCTTCCTTTTTTCCACAGTTGGGAAAGAGCAAGCGTGTTCGATCTGCTCGAAACGCTTAGCCTCGTTGGCCTCTTCCGCCACTGTATAGGTCCTGGTGATTGACTCCGCTTCCCTGAAAGTTTGTGGGTTCTTGTGCACCAGGTGCCTAAACAAGTCCCCATGCATTAAAGTAAAGATAAAACTGTTAAGTTTCATCTCCTCTATCAGCCTGGGGATTCTTCTTGCCTCCGCTATGAAGCGATCCAAAAACCTCCATGGATTTTCTCCTTACTTCTACTTGATATGGGAGAGATATCACGGCTACTTCTCTTTCCGACGGCTGGAGGCGTACTATGTCAGGAAGAGGTCAAAAAGTTCCTAAAGCTCATGATAGAATCTGAAGGGAGGTGATGAAACCAAATGCGAGGGTCACCTTTTAATGTTAGCAGAAAACAGCGGCACATGACTGCGTCCTCCAACCCTTGTAGACTCAGATGGGTGCGGAAGTGATTGAGGTGATCCATGGGATTAGTGCTCTCATCCTATGAATCAAGGGTTGGCATTTTGAATTTCGTCGGCATTTGACGGTTCAAGATCTCCACTGTGAAAGGAGATCTGTCAAGATCTATCGCGAGTTTATTGTCTTTGAAGATGCGATTTTCAATCTTCTCCAGTCTTGGATCTGTTTAAGCGGTGTTGGCTGATCTTTCGGAGTTGAAATATGTCCTCAATTTCGTTCTCTTTCTAGTGTGGCTAGCAGCGGGCCGACTACTGCCACCAGTAGATCTGATGGCCCAGGAGGCTCCCTCTTGGGCTCGGGGCCTAGATTCCGTTTAAAAATATCAGGGGTTCCTTCGTTCCGAGCTTTCCTCTGGAATCACACTACTTGAACATTCCTCATGCCTTAGTCGGCTTTGGGCCTGAGAGGATTCTGGTGTCTGAATGTTGGCCGACCTTTTGGATTTCTTGGCTGATTTCTTCTTCGTCTGGCCTTCCTTCCAGGAGGCTGGCGCAGGGGCTGTTGTTGGTAGAGCCCCCTATTGTGTGTGCTCATGGCGGAAGTAAAGCATTTGGAGCATTTTGTTCGTATTCTACATGTGCTCTACTAGATTTTGAAAGAAAGGTACGGGCATCCCGTTGACCATAGCACCAGCATCGTCGTCCTGGTCAGGTGAAGTCACGTCTCTGATGGACTCGCTTGCTTGCACCATCGTGTTCACCGTTTTAGTTGATGGCGTGGGTTTAGAAGGTGTAGCTGAGGAGAATATCTGAACAAAGGGGTTGGCTTTTCGTAAGCGTTTCCCACAGACGGCACCTATAATACGTACTGGATCCAAATTTTGAATAGATTCGGATCAAATAGATCATCTAAATTTATCTCCGTCTACCGAGTTTGGATCCTGCATACCACAACTAAGAACAATAAGTCAAGCATCGGCAGGATGTTATCCCAACAAAAATATTCCGACGCTCGAGTCCGTAAACGGCCTTCGAATTTGAAAGGTAAAAGTAACGAAAGCGATAAAAATGCAGAGAGTGCTGTGATGGGTTTGTACTCTTCGTCGAGAGAGGCTTTAGGTCCCGTGAGAAGCGTAAACTCTAAGTACTGTGTTCACTAGGAACGTAGTGGAGAGAGTAATAATTGTGCTCCTAAAAGCGTGGGAGCTTTGTAGAAGATGGCTTCTCGTGGGTAAGCAGGAATAACTAAGAGCATAAGATCGTTGGAGGATGTAAGTGTGTGTGAGCGAATTCAAGCGTGCCTGAAAGCCTCTCCTGGAGTGAAGACTTCGTGGCTTTTTATAGGTGCTGGCCTGGGCATCCTTCATTGTGTAGAAGAGCTTGATTCCCGTGCTCTGTTGGGATTTCTTCCTCTTTTAGCGGAGAGCTTTTGTGACAGTAACGGTCACTGCCTTAATTACTTTTCTTCTGCATTTTTGTAACCGTTAGGGTTAACAACAGATAATGAGAGAATTCTATCGCCTTCCTTTAGGGATGCACGTTAGATCTACTGATGACCGTTACTGAATGGATTGCCTTCTGTGAGGAGCGCGCAATCAGGGGAGAAAACGTTGCTGGTCGTAGACAGACGCGTGAGCCAAGTTGGGTCTGGGCCGCGTTAAGCTTGGTCTTCAAGTGATTAAGATTCCAATTAACAGAAGTGTTGACCGTCTTGAAAGTTGACGGTCCGAATTTCTCCGTTTTCTTTGGCTTCCAATCGGTCAACGTGGGACGTTGACCATTCTGGCATAAATGAGCTGTGGCGATTCTAAGCCATCACTTCTTCCTGGACGAGCCCATTACTGACATACCCATCAGG
>JAODPA010025503.1:0-12752 GCA_025585075.1 Nepenthes mirabilis | reverse complement strand
AAAGAGAGAGAAGAAGAAGAAGAGGAAGAATTGAGCATCCGTTCGGGTTTTCAATTAAGTTTCAGTCTTTGATAATCCCACGTACGAGATTTTTGCTGCTGTGAAGAACGTCTGCCGAGTTTCATCTCTACTCTTATTCTTTATACTTTTTGTACGAGCTGTCCACAATTAGTTGATTTTATTTTTTGTGATTTGGGGCTTATGTAATGATCAACTGTTGCTAGTGAAAATTTCAGACTCTGTGTCCCGTGGTTTTTCTCGCTCGTTTCATAGGGAGTTTTCCACGTAAAAATCGTATGTTTCTTGTTCGTGATAGTTTTTGTGTGCTTGATATCGTCTATCACGTATTTTCTCGCGGTTCAAACAAGCTTTTAATTCTAACAAGTGGTATAACAGATATTGGTTCGTGTTGGGTATTGTGACTTGTTTGAATCGATGGCATTTTCGTCGTCAAAGAATCTGCCGTTTGGTATTGAGCAGTTCAACGGGCAGAGAAACTTCATTCTCTGGTAAAAGAGAGTGAGGAATATTTTGACGAGAGAATGGATAGTGAAGGCGTTGAAGAAGAAGGATAAAAAGTCTAAAAAAATGACCGACGATGAATGGCAAGACAAGAGAGATCTTGCAAACTGCACTATTAAGCTGTGCCTGGCGGACAATACTCTCCAAGAAGTTATTGGCCTAATTGATCTGGCGGAGATCTGGAAGAAGTTAGAGAGTCGTTATAAGTCCAAATCTCTGACAATCAGACTGCACGTAAAGAAACAGTTTTATGACTTATGGTTATCAGAAGGAGGGAGCTTTGAGAAACACATGGATAAATTTAACCGGATATTGACGTAAATGTTTGCTCTTGATGAGAAAATCAAGGAGGAGGATAAGGCACTGGTTCTACTGGCCTCTTTACCGGCCATCTATGATCATATTGTCACAACCTTACTGTTCGGTAAGGATACCTTAAAGTTGGACGAAATTATTGCCCCTCTGCTTATGAACGAGTCTAGACGGTCATAAGGGACCTTATCGTCTTCTCATTCTGAGGTGCTGGTGACCGAATCCAGGGAAAGAAGTAAAGGTCACCACCAGAAATTAGAAAAAAAAGGATACAGTAAATCACGGTCCAGATATCAAAACTTGAAGTGCCATCACTGTGGCAAAAATGACCACATCAAAAAGCACTACTACAAATGAAAGCGTGAGAATGCTGAAGGTAATGAGAAAAAGGCTGACAAGACTCGGGAGGAAGAAAGAGCTACTGTTATTACCAGGACTGATCTTTGGCTGGTGTGCTAAGAGGATGATGTGGTAAATTTGGCTGATCTTGAGACAAGTTGGGTGGTGGACAGTGGTGCTTCACTTTATGTTACGTCATGGAAGGAGTTCTTCACATCATACACTTCTGGCAATTTTGGAGTTTTGAAAATGGGCAATGAAGCTATGTCCCGTATTGCTGGCTATGGTGATGTGTGTTTCACCACAAGTAATGGAACCAAGTTGCTGTTGAGGGACGTTAGACATGTCCTGGATGTTCGATTGAATCTAATCTCGGCTGGTAAGCTTGATGATGAGGCTTTTGTAGCACATTCTGCGCAGGAGTATGGAAGTTGACTAGAGGGTCTCTAGTTGTGGCTCGGGGCAGAAAAGTTTTTAATTTGTATGTGTTGCAAGCCTCGATTACAGCGGGAGATGTGCATGTTGCTAGAGATGAAGAGCTTTCAGATTTGTAGCACCGTTGGTTGAGTCACATGGACGAGAAGGGCCTGAACTGTTTGGCGAAGAAAAATTATCTTCGGGGTGTAAAAACAGCTCAATTGAAGACTTGTTCTCATTGCATGGCTGGAAAGCAACGACGGATCTCATTCAATGGCAATTCATCTACAAGGAAGACTGATCTTCTTGAATTGGTCCACACCGACATATGTGACCCATTCAAGGTGAAGACTATTGGAGGAACACTTTATTTTATCACATTCATTGATAATTGTTCTCAAAAATTGTGGGTGTATCCGCTGAAATCAAAGGATCAAGCTTTTATGCTCTTCAAGCACTTTCACGCCTTGGTTGAGAGGCAAATGGGGAAGAAACTGAAATGCATCCGAAGTGATAATGGTGGGGAATACATCGGAGCGTTTGATGAGTATTGCCGATCTCATGGAATTTGTCATCAAAAGATTCCACCGAAGACACCGCAACTGAATGGGGTAGCCGAACGGATGAATGAGACTTTGATGGAAAGGGTCCGATGTGTGCTTTCGGAGGTGAAGCTCCCTGACTCGTTTTGGGAGAAAGCCTTGAGGGCCGTGGCTCATGTCGTCAACTTGTCACCACACGGTACCTTGAATGGTGAAGTGCCTGAAAAGATATGGATCGGAAAAGATGTATCCTACGATCACTTGCGCGTATTCAGATGTAAGGTCTTTGTTCACGTTCCCAAAGATGAAAGGACCAAGCTGGAGTCAAAGACCAGATAGTGTATATTTCTCGGTTACGGGAAAGATGAGTTTGGGTATCGACTATATGATCCAATTGAGAAGAAATTGTTTCGATCTAAGGATGTCGTGTTTGTTGAGCACGAGACTATAGAAGATATTGACAAAAGTTCAGAGTTTGTCTCCAAGACTGATAATAGCCGGGCATGTGATTCAGATCTTCTGCCGATACCTGTTCGTTAGCAGAATTAAAGTCAAGGCAATGCTGAAGATGAAGAAGATCACGAGACTGCAGTCCCCGATAGTGATGAGAATGGGGCTATTCCTCCTGATACTGTAGAGCCTATCGAGACTGTTCCACTTCGACGACCCACGAGAGATCGAAGACCCCCTACTCGTTTGTCAGCCGAAGAGTATGTGTTACTCACGGACGGAGGAGAGCCAAAATGTTTCGAGGAAGCAATGGAGGATGAACACAAGGTGGAGTGGATGGAAGCTATGCAAGAAGAGATGGCATCGCTGCATAAAAATCACACATTTGAGTTGATAAGGCTGCCAAAGAGAAGAAGAGCATTGAAGAACAAGTGGGTCTTCAGATTGAAGACAGATAAAAACAGCTCACAATCGAAGTACAAAGTAAGACTGGTTGTGAAGGGTTTCAATCAACGAAAGGGTATTGACTTCGACGAGATCTTTGCACCAGTGGTAAAGATGTCTTCTATTCGAGTGGTGTTCGGGTTGGCTACTGTTCTTGACCTAGAGGTAGAACAGATGGATGTGCGAACAACGTTTCTTCACAGTGACCTTGAAGAAAAAATCTACATGGAGCAATCGGAGGGATTTCTTGTCAAGGGGAAGGAGAACTTAGTGTGTCATCTCAAGAAGAGTCTGTATGGCTTGAAACAAGCACCAAGGCAATGGTACAGGAAGTTTGAATCTGTCATGGTCAATCAAGGCTATCAGAAAACGACCTCGGATCATTGTATTTTTGTTCAGACTTTCTCAGAGGATGATTTTGTTATTCTTTTACTCTATATGGATGATATGCTGATTGTTGGGCGTAATACTTCTTGGATCACGGAGCTAAAGCGACAGCTTGAGAAATCCTTTGCTATGAAGGATTTGGGACCGACGAAGCAAATTCTAGGAATTAGAATTTTTCGCGACCGTAAATCAAGAAAGCTATGGATGTCACAAGAGAGTTACGTGGAGAAAGTGCTTCAACGCTTCAACATGGAAAAGGCAAAATTAGTGAGCACTCCGTTGGCCATTCACTTCAAGCTAAGTACTTGTTAATGTCTTTCTACTGAAGATGAAAAGGCACATTTGAAAGGCATACCCTATTTTTCAGCTGTGGGTAGCCTAATGTATGATATGGTGTGTATGAGACCGGATATAGCTTATACTGTTAGTGTTGTCAGTCGGTTATTATCAAATCCCGATAAAGAGCATTGGTATGCGGTAAAATGGATTCTGAAGTATCTTCGAGGAACTTCTAAGCAGTGTTTGTGCTTTGAAAGTAACGTGCCCCTACTGGTTGGATATACTGATGCAGATATGGCGGGTGATGTCGACTCACGGAAGTCTACTTCGAGATATTTAGTCATATTTGCAAGGGGAGCTCTTTCTTGGCAATCGAGATTGTAGAGAGGTGTTGCTCTCTCCACTAGTGAAGTTGAATTCATTGTTATTACGGAGGCAAGTAAGGAGATGCTATGGATGAAGAAATTTATTCGGAAACTTGGTCCCAAGCAGAAACGGTATGTGTTATTTTGTGACAGTCAAAGTACGATCCATCTTAGTAAGAACTCGTCTTTTCACGCCAAATCAAAGCACATTGATGTGAGGTATCAATGGGTGCAGAATGTTATTGACACGGGTTCATTGGTGCTGGAAAAGATCGGGACCGAGGAGAATAGATCAGATATGATGACCAAGATATTACAAAATGGGAAGCTTGCAACTTGCTGTGCTATCGCCGGGATGACGGTGTATGGCCCCACACAGTCGTGAGGGGAAGTTTGTTGGGTTATGGGTCACTTTTGTGTGGGCTCATACCCACTTGATGAGGCGGGTGGAGGTGCATATCCTTACCGCATGGAGAAAGATCAAGTTAAGCTCGCTAGATGCTCGAGCGGATTTTTCAGTATGGCCGCCGCTCGCTGTGCGCCCGCTAGGAGTTCGAGCGAATTTTTCAGAATGTGCCCCGCTCGCTATGCGCTCTCTAGGCGCTACCCGCCGCGCGCTCGACAGCCGCTCGAGCGCGCGCCAGTTATATAAAACACCGACTTTACGTTTTTAGGGTAATTCAATCAATTTGAGCGCCGTTCCAGAGAAGAAAAAAGAGAGAAAAGAGAGAGAAGAAGAAGATGATGAAGAATTGAGCCTCCGTTCGGGTTTTCAATCAAGTTTCAGTCTTCAGTAATCCCACGTACGAGATTCTTGCTGCTGTGAAGAACGTCTGTCGGGTTTCATCTCTACTCTTATTCTTTATACTTCTTGTACGGGCTGTCCACAATTAGTTGATATTGTTTTTTGTGATTTGGGGTTTGTGGAACTGATCAACTGCTACTAGTAAAAATTTCGCACTTTGTGTCCCGTGGTTTTTCTCCATCGTTTCATAGAGAGGTTTCCACATAAAAATCACATCTTTCTTGTTCGTGATTGTTTTTGTGTGCTTGATATCGTCTATTACATATTTTCTCGCCGTTCAAATAAGCTTTTAATTCTAACAGATTTCACAAGTCAAAACCTAAAATTAAGGATCACTGGATTGTTAAATCTTGCACATAATAACAAAATAGACTAAGTGAGTTAAAGATAAAATAAGAAATTATAGATAAATTTATAAACCATCTGTTATGATTCTACTAAAATGAGAATGTAAGAATCTATGATTACAAGATAAGTTGTTAAAAGTATACTCAATCTACGAGCACCACCAACATCACAAATATACACCCTCTTAATTTTTTTTTTCAAATCAACCAATCCACACTTTTTTGTCACAAAATGACAAAAGGTAGTAAATCACCAACACCACAAGCATACACCCCCTTTAAAATTGCCTCCAAAACAACTACTACACACTTTTTTTGTCACAAAATGATAAAAAGTGTACTCATTGAGAAACATTAGAACCATTCTCCGCGTCCTTGTGAGCAGTCAATTGAGATCTGAGTTGCTGAAACTTAACCTAACTTTTCGAAACTCAATAGTATACCTAACATCTAGAAATATAGCAATTCTATCCGATTGGAACCCTTGAACATATTCCATCAATAATACCTACTGTTTAACTATTTAATAGAGATGATTTAGGAGAATTATAAATTCAGTTGAATGAGAAGAAGAAACCTAAAATATACCGATTGTAGAAGGTGTAGAATAAATCAGAGAAGGCATAGGCCCAAGAGAAGAAGGTCGCAGATCATCCTCACCCACGGGATTGCCAAGAGATTCTAGGCAGCCAATAGCATCATAAGCTGAAGCATTCCGTTTGTGTGCCTAGATCTGAAGAAGATTGGAATGACCTAAGAGTTTGCCTAGCTCTGCATCTGGCTCAATGTGAAACAAAATCTATAGCTCTATAACACGACATTGATGAAGAAACCACAAGTCTGTATCTCTTACGAGCATCCTGTTGAACTTGGTAAGATGAGTCATGATGTGAGCGGAGATCAATCGAATCATGCCAAAGCAAGGCACATAAAAACAACATCCAGGTTAAGGGTAGCATGGTAAGAATTAGTGCACATAGTCCTTTTTGCACATAATCACAAAAACTACCCAGGTACTTAGTGAGCTCCGAGGTATGGAAATCACAAGCGGTAGCCCTATTAAGAAGAAGAGAGGCAATGGATTGATTGTAGAAATTCCCTAAAGAAATTTCCAATGCCTCACTGCTCACAAGCCGTGCACCTTCCAAGGCTTCGGTGCATCCCTTCTCTGCTGTATTCTGAGTGCAGGGCATCTGGGATTAAGAAAGAGAAATCCAACAGACACATAGAATAAGAGAAGATTAAGCATTTGGAGTACGAAAATCCTGCCAAGTGATACTGGTAGCTCAGGCAATCTTCGCGTGAAATTCATGCACGAGGCAAAAAATCAAAAACTCTAAGAAGCCGCTACGAAATTGACGGCCACAAATCCCACATCCAGCGCAGGGCATAATACACAAGATTTATAAGGGATGATATGAAAATGCAAAGGACTAGCACGATGCATGACAAAGGGAAACTAAAACCATAACTACGGATGAGAAACAAAATGCTGGAAATCTCAAATGATTACTTGAATCCATAGAGCAAGACACAAAAATGGTAGAGATTTGCATGAGAAGGTGGCCTACACCAAGATTGAAAATAACAGGTTGTAAAAAAAAAAAGGGTGAATGCGTGTAATCCTTACTAGTTTTTATACTTTTACTCAAACTAATTTAGCATGATAAATGAGAAGAAAAAAAAAATGCAAGGATAGGCATGCTCGAGGAATGAGCGTGTGACCATTGAGTGAAGAACACCCAATGCAGAACTCTCGTAGAATCATCCTAAGAGACTAAATGCATGTAATGATCATACAAAAGACAAAAGGATCAGAGTCATGGTGAAATCCTAGTGAAAATTTCCAGAAGCATTTGATGGAGATATGAGAACACATTTTTAAAAGAATACACATCAGAGGTAAAAGTCACTAGAAGTGACCCAAGTGTACTGAGAACATCAAATTCTAGGGTGGAGTTTCGTGACCTTAAATTATACACAAGGTTTAACTATAAAAATCAACATGTTGCAATATATTAGTCAGATAAGAAGTCAAGCATAATGTCACTGCCATCTTCATCCCTCTCTCTCTCTCTTTTTGTGAGTTTTAATATAAAACTCCCCCTTCTTTAAGCCTGCCTTTCTGAGGTGCTCCATTTTTCATTTTTCAATCCTTTTTAAATTTTTTGTTACCCTTTTTTACTTTTTGAAGTTTGAAATGATTTTTTTTTTTTTTTAGATATTTTGTATTTTTACTTTTATTGGCATATACAGTGAGATAAGATTCAACTAGTTCTAAATTGATTCAAACTCAATGTCAATCTAATATACCTTTTAGATTGTTGTCCCAAATTACATGCTTTTCGGCTAAATCTTCATCAATTGAATATAGTGTATACAGTGTAAGATGTACAACACCTCATTTGAAAAACATAAGCTCAGCTCAGCCAGCTTCTCCACCCACAACCATCTCTCAGCCATAACCTTATTGGTCAATTGAGCCACCACATCCTCCCGTGTTTAATATTGGTAAACAAGTTTTTGAAATTTAACGTGAGGTTCGAGGAACAAGTCTAAGACAATGAGGCTGAATATAACCACATTAATCACATGGATAACATAAGGAACAAACCTAGGATAGAGGCACTCTTGGTGATATTTGTCACAGCCAGAAAGATAACATAGAATATATACATGATTTTACAGATAATGACTTCAATAAAGAAAATATACGTGCCTAACGGGAACTAAGTCTTTAAATAAACTATCATCAACCTCTAATCCCTTCTGTGCTAGTGCTACTAAATATGAAATGGAGAGAATGCAAGATGGCACAAAATCTTATCAAACATATTCATGAATAATATAATAAATTTTCAAAGTTCTGAAATACAATAAAAACTCAAAATGTAACAAAGTAAGGGCCACAAATATGATTATCAAATCAAATGCCAATAAAGAAAATGTGTAAATTGAAGAGAACATAGACAATACAAAGTTCATCAAATGAACTCCTAAATATTTAAACTATTGGCCAATGTATATCCCCATTAGTGGTGCCAAATTGAAAGGTCGATGATCTATGCATTATAATCCGATAAATAAGGTCACACAATACACTTACAACCTATGGGTGAGTTGCCGCGACTTTCACATGAAAATATATATACATATAACATAAATTATATTAAACAGTCAACTTTTATAAACAAATTAATGGTTCAAAGAAATCAAACAAAGTCTATATTTTAAATTTTTTTTATGACACTAAGGAGTAAAATTTTACAATATGGAAATCAAATGTGTAATGGATCATCAAACTTGCGAACAGGAAATAATTACATGAAGGAAATTCATGACAATTCAAATGGAAGCTCTATACAAAGGAATTTCTAAAGCTTCAACATCAACACTCCTGTTATGTAAATGTAGCAAAGTAACAAAATATCAAATTCAGATTATGAGAAACAAAATTAACAAAGAAACTTAAGGCTAAACTCTGAAATGATCAACCAAAATCATCGATAAGTAAAGTATGAAAAAATATTTTATAAAAAATTATCGAAAACATATGTTTAATTTGAATGCCTTTTATTGATGCTCTCCTTTCATTCAATAGGCATAAACTTTACATAGTAATATGTCCCTATAATCAAGCAATGATTTTATACAAGAAATGAGAATATTGCCTAAGCAAGAAAACTATATATAAATTCTTCCAAATACAATCAATCAAGTATTCTTGCCTAAAATATATGATGTGAAAGTCTTGCTAATCTTGTCTGCCAAATTTATGCTTGACTCTTGCTCAACTTGCTAGGTTAATTAAGAAGTATTAATTTACTAATCATGAATTGATATTGGTGATGGGATAGAATATTGATAAAAATATCTTCAGGTTAGTGTTCAATTGAAATATAAAAAAGTGTAATAACATTTTGAGCACGTGCTTCCTAAATATAACAATAATCTATCTTAATATATTTGGTTCATTTATAAAATACAAATTTGGTAGCAATTCAAATAGTGCTTGTACTATCAATGTGAAGTGTAGTTGAAAGAAATTGAATAACATTGAGTTCACGCAATATTTCTTGAAGCAACACTATTTTAGAGTTGGTCGATGATGTGGCTCGATACTTAAACTCAATAGAAGATTTTGAAACACACATTTTTTTATCAACTTTTCAAACAATGAGAGTATTATTAAGAAACATACCCTAATTAGTAATTGATTGACGAGTATTCATATAACTAACCCAATTTGTATAACTAAAACCATCCAAATTTAAAGAGGTCTTAGAAGAAAAGAACAAACCTTTCCCCTCATGTACCATTAAATACTGCAGTAAACGTCGTATAATGGTCATATGAGATTGACAAGAATCTTTTATAAAATAGACTGATCTACTAAATTGTAAAAAAAATATATATATATTAGGTCAAGTAATAATATGATAATTTAAACTTTCTACCCGCTATTAATAGATCAAAGGATCAGATAATAATTTTTTATCTAATTAATAGAGCTTCAAATTAAGCTCCATAGGTGTAGGAACCGAATTTCTATTTTGAAGATGAGTTAGAGAAAATTGTTCTTGTGTATATTTATACAGATATAAGAGGATATTAGTTAGATAATATTAGACCTCAAATCCAAAAAAATAATGCTGCAATGCGGATTTTATATGTTGCTAGAGGTGTGCAATTAATTTGGGGTTGAATCCTATAGGTATAGTGTTATCTACATTTATAAGGAGCATAATAATCCTAGTAATGTCAATTAAAAGAAAAGATAGGAGTCATACTGATTTTAAATAAAATTAAAATATAGGATAGCAGTATAAAACTTCTCAAATTAGGATCATTGTTCTTGCTTTAATTTACATAAAAATCTATGAGATGACAACCCTCATTAGGGGAAGAAGAAAACTTGCCAGGTAGAGGAGTTATAGATATTTCTTACTTTAAATCATCATATAAAAATATATTTTTTATATCGATTTGATTAAGTGATCATTTGAAAGCAATAATAGTGATAATAGTGTGGATTATGGTTACCTTGACTATAAAAGCAAATATTCTCTCATAATCAAACTTATATTTATGTTGATTTTCGAGAGCTGCTAGATGAGTTTTATATCTTTTGATAGATCCACCAATATGTAATTAATAATATATACCTATCTTGTAGAGTTTGAAATTCTTCTTGTATAACTTGTTGCCAATACCAGTGAATAGAGGCTTATGAGTAAGACTTAACAATAGTAATATCAATTGTGGCTTAAATAACAGAGTGAGTAAAGGATACCCATCAGGAGGACA
Source organism: Nepenthes mirabilis (assembly GCA_025585075.1). NCBI lineage: Eukaryota > Viridiplantae > Streptophyta > Magnoliopsida > Caryophyllales > Nepenthaceae > Nepenthes > Nepenthes mirabilis. The sequence continues at coordinate 2,236 of JAODPA010025503.1, read as the reverse complement.
TGGAACCCAAGTAGACCACTAAGGCATAGGATTAGGTGATAGTTTAGAAATAGGGAGAGGCATTAGGTGACATCATTGATACACAAAACCTAGTTCAAAATGAGAGGGAATACTAGTCTATTCATCAATTGGGGAAGCAAAATAGATGAAGCAGCAAGGTTAGTGTGAGATAAAAATAAGCATTTATTTTCAAAAAATGCGACAATACGATAAATACAAAATATATTAGTATTCACACAATAGCATACAAATTTTTTATAAGAATTGTTATAGCCTAGAAAAGTACATTTAACAACTTCACCGATAAGTTTGTAACTTTTATTAGGAGGTAGTTGAACAAAATAAAAACAATCAAAATTTCTAAAGGAATCATAATTTGAAAAAACACCAAAACAAATAATAATATGGAGAATTGAAATGCAAGTTAGGCGAAGGCGTACAATTAATTAAGTACGCGATTGTAAATATAACTCTCACCAAAGAACAAGATAGCCCAAATAATTCAAGTAACAGAGTATGAACACCACAAATATATATTGATTTCTTTGTTTTTTGACTCCATTTTAGTGAGAGTGTTAGAACATAATTGTTGAGAGAGAATGATCTTTTATTGTAGAAAAGAGTGAAATTCTCAAGAATATTTTTACCTTTAAAATCACAGTACAAAATTTTTAATTCGATTAATGAAATAAGGAGGAAGTAACAATGCTTAAGTAGAGCTCATCTACGCAAAAAATTAGTTTGGATTAAGGTAAGTCTTTGATAGCACTAAAAAAATAGGGTTTTTTCCAACTAACACCCGGAAGAGATAAATAGGTGTATGCACAAGAGATGATGAAATTTTCTTAAAAAATCTATACATAAAAAGAAAGAACTAAACTAGATGGGAAACACTGCTACAATATTACATGTTCAACATCAAAAGCTTGCAAAATAATAATAATAATAATAACATAATCTTATGGATGAAGGAATAATTAAATGACCAATAAATTCTGAAAAAAAAAAATTCAGATAGTATATTACTAACTGATAATTAAATATTTAAGAAGAGTTAGCTTATAAATTAATGGTTTTGATATAGTAGATCATAACCTGCTAATCTTAAATTTGTTACTATATGAAAAATTTTTTAGATAAATGTAATCAGAGCTTTTGTCTTTTTTATAAACAATTTTCTTAAATGGACTATTGAATACTGTTGAAACCATAATGTCCTTGCCATCGACTTTACTTTAAAGACTGACAAGTCAATTCAAGTGTTTAAAATTATGAGTGAGAGAATTTCATAGGCTAGAAGAATAATTAATCATAAAGGATAACATCTTCTCAAAATAAATGGATCTATAAAAGAATATCTATCTAGTAGTCAACATAAATTTGTCTTTAAAGTATTAAGGTGCTATTTATAAATTAAAGCTCACTTAGAGCAACTTTAGAGTAGTTGAAAGTGCAAAAAATTGTCTTCCACTAGATCCCAATTCACACACAAGTCTTTCATAACAATTTTATTATTGTAATACTTGAGCCTACTTCAAACAGACTTCAAGCAAACCTAATCTGACACTACAATCCTCAAGGCAAAATCAAACTGGTTTCAAGGGAGCCCAATGTGCCACAACAATTATCTTTATTTATTCAAGGGTTAGAAGAGTAAAGGTCATTGGTATCTTCACTGATCATGATCCTTATAATCTAAGCAAATGTACTTTTCAATAGTCAAGTTAACATCAAGTGAATTTTCTTAGGCACTATAATACCCAAAATAAATTTTAAACGAATCCACTTAGGCATTGTAATACCTGAGCTAATTTCAACCAAATAGTCATGGATATAGCGGCATTAGATATCTAAAAGAGGTAATCTCTACATAGAATGCTTTGTCCAAAAATTTGTCAATAATTCAAAAATCATCCTGCCATATTTCAATTCATGTTTTTACAAATTTAGACTTGGCATCAAGAGCTCTGATTTGGTGTATTACTGGTGACCTTTTTTATATACAAAGTCAAATATGATTTGGGTTTACAAATTGTGTTTGTACAAATTGTGCTTGGACTTCGGATGAGTTTTCACCAATTGTTCTATTGCCGATGTGTTTAAAGCATGATAATTTTTGTTAAATAAAAACAACCATGATTCTCTAAATATATTTCCATTCAAGTTTTTCTCATGAATGTTATTATTTATTATGATTCTCTAAATAAAAAATAACTATGATTCTCTAAATCGGTTA
>JAODPA010025492.1:0-12753 GCA_025585075.1 Nepenthes mirabilis | reverse complement strand
GATTATGTATATATATTATTATAGAGAATTGATAGAATATTCTTGGAGATGTCCTAATATATTATAAGTAAATCAAAGGTTGCATTTATAATCCGCAATCAAAAAAGCCACGTTTGGTCTTATCTATAAAGTTATATGTATAATGCTTGGTCTCTAATTATTAATTTTGGTGTTATTAATTTATTTTGGATCAATTTGAATAATAATTGTACAATAAAAATATAGTTGGAAATCGTTTAAGGCATCAAGCTTGGCACCAGATGTGTGTTCATATGTATTTTGGCTAAAATGCGCGCACCCAAGGAGCCCTTCTAGGGTGTTCATGTGTGTTTTGGGCAAATTGTGTACTACCTGAAGCGTGCCCCTATAGTACTCGTGTGCAATTTTGACAGATAGTTCATGCTTGATGATGCGCTCGTGCAAGCTTGAGGGTTTAAGCTGGGTCTAATGCGCTCCTGACCAGCACTTGTGTTCCAATTCGTTTATATAAGTGGCACTGGCATTGTTATTGGGCATTTTGTGCTGGAAATGAGGAAAAAGAGGGAGAAAGAGAAGGGAAAGAAGAATGAGGAAGAGGAGAAAGGTGATTTTGAAATGATATTTTATTAGATTTGTCAGATTTAAAGGTTAAAGTATTTCTGAACTTGATCTCTGGTTTATTTTTGTTTTTTGCCACTTTTGCTTATGTTTACCTCCCATACTTTGAATACATGTGCATGTTTATAGTTTTATTGGTTGTTTTGAGGTTTTGCTTATATTTTACCAAATATTTGAGGAGTTTGTTTGTTTTGTACAAAATAAACAAATATTTGAAGGGTTATATTTATATACACAGGTATTTGTGAAATAAAAGTAATGAAATGTGCATAAGTCTTCCATGTGGTAATCTATGCATGTGCTTTGGGTTGGACTCTATTTTGTTATTTGTTTCAATATTTGTATTTTTTTTACAAAGTGGAATGATTTGTATTTGTACTTTCATGAAAAGGAAGTTTTGTATTTTTTTGTTAGGGAGAAAAGGTTTTGGACATTTGTTTTAGAGTCTCCCGATTTGGTATTTTGTTGAGAATCATTGTAAGGAATCGATTGTAATTAATATATTCATACATTCTAGTATAGTTATACAGACTTGATGATAATACTTATTATCCATAGGTGGCAAATGAAAATGGTGTTTGACTCTGTCTATAAGTAGTATATAAACGGTTTATCTATGGGCCTAAATAGTAGTGATTTGATCAAAGATTACTAAGAGTACGTGTAAGCCTTATTCAAAGTTAGTTTTTTGATCCTTGATTCTTAGATTTATGCATGTTTTGTATTTTTTGATATTTTACCTGCATCTGATGTGATTTTGAATTGTTTGACTTTTGAGATTTGCAAATTTGGTTGTTATTCTAATTTATCTAGATTGGATTGTATTTTGAACTTTGAGTCTTTGGATTTTCGATATTGAACATTTGGACGATTTTGTACACTTGGACTATTTGGTATTCGTATTTAAATTACGAATTTTGCATACAAAATCATATTTGGATACTTGATGGATTCGGACATTTGATGTCAGAACATTTGACACATAATGGGCTTTGAATACATTTTATTGTTTTCGCTCCTTCGTTCTGACATTTTGATCGGTGTTTGTTTGTATGTATGTGTGTGTATCTCTCTCCCTCTCTCTCTCTCTCTATATATATATATTCTAGATTAGAGGGTCTGAAGGTTGCAGGATTCAGACGGGAGTTATCTAAAGAAGTGAGTATTGTAGTTTGGCATTTGTATTTGTATTTGGTTTGTAATTAGATTTACATCTTTGGGTTTCTTGTATGATTTTGTTTATCATCCTCTATTTATATATGGGACTTATATGTAATTGTCGAATTCGTTCAAATTTGACATTGTGATTGTTAGATGTCTGTTCGGTGCTTTTCTTTATGGTTGTATCTAGATTTCTGTCAGACTTTATATTGTCTCTAACAAACTGATAGTTTGGATTTGATCCTGTACTCGCTGTGAGTCAAGGTATTTACTTTTGTTTTTGGTTTGGTTCGTTCACGTTTGACCCAAGTTGGGGTTAAGTTAGGTTGCAGAAAAGTATTTTGGATGTTAAAGGTATATATATGCATATGAATATTAATGAGATTTCGGTTTTGGTACATGACAACATATAGATAGTCTAACTATGGGTCTTGAATTATTGCGTATGGCCTTCGGTTTATGTGGAAACAATCATAACCTGAGCTTTAATGTTTGCTCATTGTTGGTGAAGTTATCACTGATGATTAGTCTCTTATAGTTTTGCATGATTTGAGCATATTTCAGATAATTGTGCAATTTGTCAAAATTAATCATTAGTTTTGTATTATACATGATAAGTTACAAAATTATGTAATTGGTTTTCCAAATATTCGATCATGTCATACTCTAGCATGTCCTTTGTTATATATTTGTTCTAATCTAAAAAATTGTATGCCTTACTAAATGATTGACTCACTCTTTCTTTTGTTTCGCTAACATTTCATATTAGAGGGATCAGTGCCAATTTATAAGTGGTCGGATCAAAGGATGGCTGATCGGGATTAGACTTAGGATTTTTAAATCAATTGTGCACTGAAATTTAGAAAAGAATAGTAGCTTATATTATTAGTTTGATTTGTTTGGATTCTATTGTATTCAGATAGTGTTGGCGTATTATGTCGATGCCTAAGTTTGATGTTCATTTTCCTTTCAACCATTTGGTTGGAATATGATCTTAGATTACTCTGATTTTTGTTATGGATGCTTTTCCTTAGGTATATTTTGAGGTTATGTATTGTCGCTATGGCATTTTGGATTCTGTAATTTGATTTATTATTTTATTTCAGGTCACTTGTTGGTATTTGATTATGTGGTTTGTGTCTTGACATTGATTTGGATTTTGGTTGGTGGAATAAATAATTAAATTTTGGTTAATTAGGGACTAAAATTTGATTTAATCTAATTAAGAATTAATAATTAATATAATCGAATTTCGGAATCTGGGATATGACAATTAGCATCATGAATATTCGTTAAAAAAAATAACATTGCAATAATATGCTAGAAAATAACAAAACGTAATAGCTAATCTAACTTTATGTTTTGTGTTTGCTTGCTGCCTTTCCTATTCCCCATCAATATGCTTTCCCTTGATCGGCTTAGTTCAATCAACATTATAGGTTTGACTTTTAATGAGGCTATGAGCACTTGCATTAAATACAAAATCAGTAAAATACTCCAGCAAATCATATCTTTGCTTTGCAGCACTACACTAATATCCTTGAGCATGTTCATGTATCTGTTAAGATATTATATTGTTATAACATTTTATTATTATTGGTAGAATATTTTTATTGTTAGAATCAAATATGTTAATAGCATATTCCTTTGTAGAGGTATTTTAGTCTTTGTTTAGGTTGTAAACAATCATATATGAATATCTCATAACCTTGATCAATAGGACTATCACAAAGCTACATCCCTTCTTTTGTTGTCATCTTTTAAATGGTATAAGAGACCGGGGGGCATTGCCACACCGTTGCCACCAGTGTTTTTTGGTAACATATTTGCCTCTTCGAATTGAAACAAAGCCCCGAATCATTTTTCATTGTTATCCATGATTAATAGGCCAATTGAGCCATATGAATTTTTTAGCAGAAACCATAGATCATGCTCATTTCAATCGATTGAACTTGTTTTGCCATTTATGCTATATTATTTATTTTTCATAGGCTGACCAAATGATAGTTGTGGATTTTCATAATTTTCCTTCTAGCTTGTGGTGTTCTTCAGTGTTATTACTATTCAATTGATTCTTTTGTTGGGAATTCTCTAACTTTTCCTGGAGCAGCCACCTATCACAACACAGAGTTTTATTATTAGATTTTACATCTTTCTCTTCTCATATGTTGTAGCTGATTGTTTATGCCTGTGCTAGTGGGCAGCTGCTCTGTTTTGGATCTTTTGTTTTGCTATTATTCTGTCGTCAACACAATCAAGAGTTAGATATTCTTCTCCTAGTTCCTCTACTTCTACAGTTGTTTCAATAGTGTGAATCTGTCTACTTAAGGTTGTGTTTGGTTGCATTTATTTACTGCAACAATGCCTTCTTTGTTTAGTTTATTGATTCTTATGGCAATGTATTTTCGTGAAGGTCGAGAGTTTTGAAAAACTATCTTGTTACTATTGTGGTGAAATTAGGCATACCCGTAAAATGGTTGGAAACCACATGACAACTGCTACAATGCCTAAGCTATCTATTATCACATCTAATGAGGAATTATCATGCCAGTTGCTCATCAGGGTCCTTTGTCTACATTTACTCTTGTTTAGATGGTTAATCACCCCACATGTTTTTTGATATCTCCTTGAGATTGGTTAATTGAGTTTGCTGCCTCTTCCACATGATTGGAGTTGTAGCTAGCTTATTTGATTTTAAATTATGCTCTTATGCACTTGATGTAACTATGGTTGATGGTTGCTGTATAAAAGACTAAGAAATTGGTTATGTTTGTTTAACTCTGATAGTACTTCTCTCTTTAGTTTTATACGTGCTAAATTTTTGGTCTAATGGGTTATTTGTGAGTAGATTCACATAAGAGCATCCTCGTTGGTGCAGTATTTTTCCCCACTCTTGTGATTTTCAAAATCTTATAACAAAGACGATCATGCTAGAGGTTGACATGTGTCAAGAGGCCTCTATCTATTGTAAGAAGAACCAACCCCTGTTGTATGTTTTGGTATTGTTTCTACACCTCTTGAAATTCATTGTAGGTTAGGTCATTCGTCCATTTCTAGTCTAAAAAAGTTATGTCTAACTCTAGATTATGTTATTTGTTTGTTTTCTAAGTCATATCAAGATGCTAAACACAATCATAGGTGATATTACCCTTGAGTAAATCGATGTGCCTCTATCCCTTTTGAGTTGCTACGCTTCGATTTTGTTATTTACCTTTGTTGGTTATCATTCACGGGTTATATTATTATACTTGATGAAAAATCGTTCCAAGTGACATTCTATTTTTTTCATTGTATACTAAAATTAGGACCATATATATAGATTGCAGAGTTATAATGGCTATGAATATTTTTCTGCTTCCTTTTCGTCATTCCCATCTCAACATTTTTATAAGCCATTATCTCACAATACTCCCCAACAATATAGTGTGGTAAAATGGAAGAATAGGCATTTGATGGTGGTTATTAGATTTGTCTCGTTTCAAATAAGAGTTCTAAATATTGTTTTAGTGATGCAATACTAACAACTTGCTATGTTATTAATTGAATGCGATTAGTTATTCTTTAGGGAGATTTCTTGCTATGTGATATTTCCTAGGAAACCATTATATTTTCTCCCGAAAAAGATTTTCGGCTATTTATGTTATGTCCTTAATATCCAGCCTCAAGTAACCAAACTTAATTACAAGTCTTTGTTGTATCTTTCGTAAATGTACTCATACATAGATTAGGTTTTGGCGAGCAGCAATGGAAATAGAGGTAGCTACACTTGAGTATAATCATAGGTGGGATATTATCTTTGCCTCCTAGGAAGAAACACATCTGCTGTAAATTGAGTTTATATAGTGAAAGTCAATTCGGATTGTTCTTTAGCTTGGTTAAAAGCCTGTCTAGTGGCTAAAGGATATGCTCACTCATATATAGTGGATTATGTTGATACCTTTCTCCTATTGCCAACTTTACTTCTATTAGGCTTCTCATTACATTATCTTCAATTCATCATTAGTATTTACATCAGTTAGTCATTACTAATGCTTTTTTATATATTGATTTTCAATAGGGGGTTTAGTTGAGGCATCCTCAGGGTTTGTTGCTTAGGTTGACTCTAATTTATTTGTCGGCTAAATAAGCTTTTTATGGCTTGAAACAATCCTCACAAGCGTAATTTGACAGGTTTAATGAAGTTGCATTTGAGTATGGGCATTCTCGTTGAAGCAACAACGATTCGGTGTTTCTCGTTATTGTTATACTAGGTGTATTTTTCTTGTTATATATGTAGATAATACTATAATTATTGATAGTGATAGTCATAACGTTATAGATCTGAAATTGTTTCTCTAAAGTTGATTTCAGAGCAAAGATATCTGAAGTTCGCATTGATCTTAGCATTGAGGTTACTAGGTGTCATCATGGCATCTTTATTTCGAAAGAAAAGTATACTGTTGATTTATTTCAAGAAACTAGCAAGTTGGATTCAAAACCTCATGATACTCCCATGCACGTATGAATTAAGTTATTAGCAGATAATGGGGAGACCTTTGCTAAACTGCAAAGATATTGATAACTAGTTGATAAGCTCAATTACTTTGTCATGATTTATCAAGATATTGTGTTCTTGGTTAGCGTTATGAGCTAGTTTTGTGTTCTTCTTGTATTCCTTATTAGGAGGTTGTAATATATATTATAAGAGATCTCAAATGAACACCAGTATGAAGCTTTTTTTGTAGTGATTATGGTCATATTTAGGTTGAGGGTCTGATGCTGATTTGACTGAGTCGCTGTATAATTGAAAGTCTACTACCAGCTATTGTATTTTTATTGGAGACACAGTAAGAAATAAAATGTGATATCTTGGTCAAGTATAGAGTCAAAATATCATGAATTGATGCATGTTACTTATGAAGTGATGTGGCTTTAACAATTACTTAATTATCTTGGTTGTAAGAGTTTTAGCCCTTCTCAGCTGTAGTGTGATAATCAAATAGTCATCCACACTGCATCAAATTTGATATTTCGCGAGTGCACAAAGCATATAGAGTTAGATATTGTTTTGGTCATGAGAAACTCCAATAAGGCTTAATTTGTATTATCATGTAAATATTACTGATCAACTTTTACCAAATCCTCAATATGAGCTTGACTTGTGGTCCCATGCAGTGGTAATTAAGCTAGGGATGCTCTGTAATGGTCAGGTTGTGTAGTAAGGATGTCCATATCCATGAGATAGAAGATCCATATAGGTGTGATTAGTTATGAGTACTAGAATAAACATTGGGGGGTTCAAAAGTTCTAAAACTGAAATGTATTTATTACCTATCGAGATCATGAATTTATAGCTTCTTGGATGCCCCTACATCCATGTCTATCAATACCATCTTATCATCTTGTAAAGCAGCACAAGACTTGTTTCCAATTTAACGGGAATGAAAATGACATCGTTAGTTCAGTAGTTGGAGGTATGGCTTATTATCCTTGTTGCCATCATCACAAGCCAATGCAGTGGAGTCATTTGTATCACTATCTTCACTTCTTGCTTCATCGTTTGTACTTGATCTATGATTTGTGGGATTATTAGAAATATGATTATTTTGTGGGATCTATAATTTGCACTGAACTATATTTAATATTTAGTCTCTCTGATTAGCAAATGTTGATTATTTGTAATTAAGGATGATTATATTTACTATTGTAATTAGGGATTCGATGGATTGTAATTAGAATGTAATGAGAAAATGTTTTTCTCATTTAATGTTGATAACTCTCAAGGGACAGGTAATTAGACCAATAGACCAAATTTATTATGATATAAGAGCCTTGAAATCAAAAGTTTAGTCAAGGTTATCTTATGTGTCAACCAAATTGTGTTTGGTCTTTCATTTCCGGTAATATCTATCATATTCCGGTTTAACAACAGGATCTTGGTTTCGTTTTTTGGCTTATTTTGTGAGTGTCGATCTAGGTTCGATTTTGTAGGATTTCACAATCTTCTTTGGCCACTTTCTCTTCAATCTCTTGATTTTTCTTGGTATCGTAGTGTTAGACTTTTGTTGACTTTAATTGGGCAAGAACTCTCCCAGCTTTGCAAGTGCTAGACAATCCTTGAAGTCAAGACCTAGAACAATTTGGCGGTATCAAGGATTTTTTATGTTCGACAGATCTGAGGATCACCTTCATGTTTGAGAATTTCACTTCATTCACATAGCAGTTCTCACTCCTAAACAATTCTTAAATCTTTGTGCCTGTGCTATTTGGTTCGGTGAGCGTATTATTTGGTGTGGCAGAGTGGCCAACTCTTGTGTGAGAGAATTTGAGCATAGAGCACGTGACTGTCTAATTCTTAGTCCTGATATATTTTTTGTCATGTCTAGCTATATTTTTCCTATAATATCCCAAGAAAACTTCGTTGTTCATTTATTTGGAATGAATTATTCCACATGGGAATTGCAATTTAAAATGTATGTCAAAGGAAAAGCACTCTAGAATCATTTAGATGTTCAGTGAAAGCTCCTATTGAGTCAAAAGAATATGAGTGATAGGAGAGCTTGTTTGCTCAGATTGTGTCTTGATTGTTGTGTTTAGACTGTTAAGGATATGTAGGATTATTTTAAGCTTATTTACAACCAAGATGATAATGTCCAAAAATTTTAATTGTAATTAGAGATTGCTAACTTCTAACAACATGAACACTTGCAACACTTCTAGAAGTTCACGTTGACATACTTAGGGATTAGTTTATGATGAAATTAAGACTAGAATTGAGCTGTTTGGATTGCTAAATAACAATCTTTTCCTGTCTTTGGAGATATGCATGGGGGAATTTCTTTGAGAAGAGTGACTTTTAGCCATACAGCTTAGCATGACACAAGGCAGTAACTTCTGAGATAGTTAATGTATATGCCACCCGTGAAAAGGAAATATTTAAGTCATGGACTTTGTGTTATAGTTATAAGGAGTTTGGACATATTTCAAAGAATTGTAGCAAAAAATTGTGCAACTACTGCAAAAGGAGAGGCACATCATTAAGCAACTTTGCAGACAACCTCAAAATTGACAAACTCATGATTTTCACATTCCTACCCATCCCATTTTAGCAACTATCCAAATGATCTCTATCAATGACCAGTCATCAGTAGACACTAATTCACCTCTTGTCACACCTTGGATGGTACAACAGTTGATTTTGTCTACTTTTTCTACCATAGGCCTATAAGGTAAGCGCAAATTACTCATTTCTCCTTGGTTGGTTAACTTTGCTACGCCAAATAATTTGACCACGGGAATCCTTAGATAATGTTCGTAAGTATAACGGTGAGCAGTATTTTTAGACTATTAATTTCCTCTTCTAATCACCGCGGTTGGACATTTGTGCCCTTTTGTATGCAATGTATTTCTATCACTAGAATTATTTGCCAGATTGATTTCTATTGGACAATTAATTCATAACAATTGTGAGATCTATTGTAATTGAAATGGTTATCTTGTACAAACTCAAGGATTGGAGGAGGTGATCGCGAAGGTTCCTAAAGTGAGATGTCTATTTTATCTTCGGTTTTTTTTTTTTTCTTAGTATTGTTTTTTGAGCCTATACCACTAATAATAATAATAATACTATCTAGCATAAGAAATTAGACCATCCTATTTCTGTCATTTTGGCAACTCTTATGAAATAGGGCTACTTAGGTAATAAAGCTTCGTTTTCATCTATTAATATGTCATTTGATTATGCTTTGTGTAAATTTGGTCGTAACAAACTCTACCCGTTCCTTTGCATGGTATTCATGTTTCTACAAGTTTTTATATTATTCATACTGATATATGGGGCATGAGTCCAATCAATTTACATGTTCAGTACAAGTATTTTGTAATTTTTATTGAAGTTATAGTCATTTTATTTGGATATATTTTATTTGTTCAAAAGCTTAAGTATTTCCTATTTTTTAAGCTTTTGTTATGCTAATCGAGACAATTTACATGTATTAAGATCTTATGCTCAAACTCTATAGGAGAATATATGTTAAACAACTTCCAAGCTTATCCGAACACCGTGTATTATTTCTCAATATTCTTGTCCTTCCACTCCTAAACAGAATGGGTAGCAAAATGTGAGTGTCATCATATGTTAGGTGTTGTTTGTATTTTGTTGATCAAATTTTCTGTGTCTACTAAATTTTGGGTCGAAGTCTTGTTTACAACAATTTATTTGATTAATTGTTTGGTCTCACAAATTCTACATTATGACTTTCTGTATTGCTGTTTGTTTGGAGTTACTCCTAATTATCATTCTCTTCTTATTTTTGGTTGTGTCACGTACGCTCAATTGAACATCAAAAGCTTGGAGCTCCAGCTGTTGGGTGTGCTTTTCTAGGTTATAGCACTGCTCATAAAGGTTTTTGTGTATTATGATGCAAATACCAACATGCTCCATATTTCTCATCATGTGGTATTCTTTGGAAACCAATATTTCTTCTAATCTCATGTCATCCATGACTCCACTTTATTAAGTCTTCTTACTTTTAATGATACGTCTCCTATTAAATGACTTAAGCTAGGGATTGTGTATCATAGATGCTGCCCACTGCCTCACCTTGACACTGATCGATGGCTAATTATGTTGCACCTGAACCTTGATGGTCAACTCAGTTCACTCGACCATCCAATATTTATGGTTTCTATTATATACCACTTTAGGCAAATCTAGATACTACTTTGTACTTTCACCTTACTCTCATACATCTACTCAAACATGTTGACAACAAGCTATGTAAGAAGAGTTTCAAGCTCTTCAGGGCAATCATATCTAAGATATTGAACCTTGCCTGGCTATGATCAAACATAATGGATGAAAAATGGTGTGTGCCATCAAACTATTGTTTGTTGGCATTATAAACAAGTATAAGACATGTATGGTGGCTCTTGGGAATTGATAGGATTATGGATTTGGCTATGATGAAACTTTCTCACCTATAGCCAAAATCACTACTGTTCAAACTATTATGGCTAATACTGCCTTGAAAAGTTAGTCTCCAATAGATGGATGTGAAAAGTACATATCTATATAGAGATCTCAAGGAATAAATCTATATGATTCCTATTTCTGGCATGCACACTCAACTCACCTCGTAAGTTGGCCAGTTGAACCGGTATTTGTATGGGTAAAAATTAACACCGTGTGCATAGTTTGAGAAATTTTATACCACTCTTCTTGATTTTCACTCAAAGTTAATATAATTTCTCTCTCTTTTGGACGAAGAAGACTATTAGGATTGTTATGCTTCTTGCTTTGGTTGATAATGTTGTTATAGTTGAGTCTAATTTTTGACTAATTTGCAACTACAGCGGCATTTCAAGATTTTCTGTTATATGAAAGATATTAGTTTGTTACAATATTTTCTTGGTCTTCAAGTGCATACTTCTCTAACAAGCACACTTTTAGATCATCAGAAGTATGTACAAAAGGTTATTCTTTGGCTGATCTTCAATCAAGAAAATTGGTTCTTATACTTATGAAGGTCAATTTAAAAGTCTGATAAGAGGAAGAATTTTTATCTGATCCATCTGTGAATAGATAGCTAGTGAGCAATTTGAATTATTTGATGATTACTAAGAAAATCGGTTCTTACACTTATAGAAGTCAATTTAAAGCTCCAATAAGAGGCTGAACTTTGATCTGTTCCATCTTTGTATAGATAGTTAGTTAGCAGTTGGAATTATTTGATGATTACCAAATTAGATATTTCTTTTATAGTTTAGCGATCAATTAATTATGCAGGCACCTCGACACTCACACCTTGCTGTTGTGCTCCTTATAGTTTGACATCTGAAGGGTATTTTTGGCCGTCGTTTATTTTTTCTTGCAAGGTTTGCCCTTAAATCAATGGGCAATAGTGATGCTGCTTAGGCTACATGCGTGGATATTCATCGTTCAATTATTGACTGGTGCATGTTTCTTGGTAATGTGTTTATTTCATAGAAGAGTAAGAATCAAGACCACTTCTCAATGTCCTTATCGATTCTGAGTATTGTGCTATATCCTTAGCTTGCTCTGAGATTGTGTGGTTTTGGGGTCTTTTAAGCGAACTTGACATTCCTTAGCTCTATCTTACCCTATTTCATGCTAATTATATTAGTACTATTTAGATTATCTCCAATCCAATTTTTCATGAGTGTATAAAGTATATTAAGTAGGATTGTCACCCAATTTGTGGAGCGTTTGATTATCATTTGACTACTCTTCCTCACATTCCCACCAACCATTAAATGGCTGATGTGTTCACCAAGGCACATAATGATAAATATATCAGTTCATGATTGACAAATTGATAATACTTGATCAACTAACATTAATTTGAGGGGACAATGCCTATCGTATTGAATTGCGCATAATATTTACTTTCCCTGATTAGTGAATTTCATAAATATAAATATCATCCGATATATGTGACATTTGGTTAATATATAATGGCCGATATGGCCATGGCAGCTCGTAATTTTCACATTTTTTTTCTTTCACTATATCTAATATTAATATATATTGTTTGATATGTCTAATACCAATTCAGCCTCGACCACTGCCGATACCCATATTTTAATCCATGACAAATCTTAGTTATTTGTAATTAAGGATGATTTTATTTACTGTTGTAATTAAAGGATTTGATAGATTGTGATTAGTGAAGTTTTTCCTATTCAATGGAGAACTCTTAATGGAGGGGCATCTAAATCATTAGGCCAAGCTGCCACCCCTTCCTATCACTCGGCCTTATGGGTGCATTGATAGTAGCACTTGCTTTAGTTCTTTCAAACTTTTCAATTAGCCATTTCTTGTGATGTATCTAGGCCATCTAGTAGTAGCCTCTCTCGCTTCTCCAATCATGAACTTAACGAATCATCCTTCTGAAATGCATATTCTAATTTGATTAGATTAAAACGATCTTCTGATTCAGGTAAGGTTTTTTTTTTTTTGGGTGACATTTATTATTTTTATCCTTAAAGTTATTG
>JAODPA010025481.1:0-12755 GCA_025585075.1 Nepenthes mirabilis | reverse complement strand
TACAACCATTATATGTACAAAAAACTGATTAATAGTGATGTGTCCTTGGATCCGAATTTTGAATAGATTTGGGTTGATCCGCTTGTCCTGATTCTAGCTCTATTCACTGAGTCTGTATCTTACACATCACTAAAACGAATAGGAGGTCAGTGTGTCAGTAGAAAGTTATCCCACCGAAAATATTTTGACGCTTAAGTCAGTAAACAGCCTTCAAAATTTGGGAAGGTAATTGGAATTGAGAATTAAAAGAGAGAGTGTAAGAGTGTGTGGATCTCCAAATGAAGGAGAGACAAAGCTGTCTTCTTGAATTTGGATGGTGAGAAGGCAATAAACGGCTGTAAGAAGCATGTTTATATACCTTGGGTTTTCTGAGTGTCAGCAAAGAGTAGAGAGTTGTATGTCTGTGTCTTAGTTGTCGTTGTGGGCGTTGCGTGAGTAGAGGTTTGCATGCCCTGAATGAGGATTCCAGGGCTTACTTAAAGGGCGGCAAGTTGATCTTTCTTGGTTGGAAGGTGTGATCCTTGCGTCATTCTAGACGGCCTTCCTTCTACAGGAAGGCGCAAGTTGCCAAACTTGCTGAGATTGCTTCCTTTCCTAGCGGTCAACGGCTTTCCAAATTACTCACCTTCCTTCCATGCACTCTACCGTCAGAAAGCCCCAGTTGGCAGAAAATTGGGAAAAACTGGCACCTTCCTTATGGGAAGGACGCTGATTCTATCAATATCCTTTTTGGGTATTGGCTAAGTTTATGGAAGGTTCTGGTCAGGGAAAGAGTCGTTGCTGGCCGTCTGCTGGATCGTGGGCTCAAGTAGGCCAGGCCCGTAAAAAGCCTTTTTATTTTTGGCCTGTTACTACAGTAATTTCGGTTAACGCTCTGGTTGACTGTTCTCAGCGCAAGTTGGTCGCCCGCTTGTATCTTAGTCGGTCAATGCAAGCGTTGACCATTGGGTGAGCATTTGGGCATTTTAGGATTTGGGCCTTCTCCTTCTGTTGGGCCAACGTTGGAATTAGCCGTCCAACAGGCTATTTGGGCCTTCTTTGACTGTTGGGCTAGCCCAATTATGGTATACTATCATTGGCCCCCCATGTCGGTGGCCAGAATTCTTGCCTCCAACATATTCATGATGGGATACCCCTCACTACCCTTCGTTGCTCGAAAATCTCGGAGGACTCTACGAAAGGGTGAGACGTTAATCGAATCTGTTGACCGTATTGGCCAGATTTCGGAGAAGATCGGATCTGTTGACCGTCTTTGGTCAGATCCGGAGAAGAAAATTGACTGGATCTATTAACTGAATTGGCCAGATTTCGGGAAAGACCAGATCTGTTGACCGTCTTTGGTCAGATTCGGAGAAAAAAGTTGATCGGATCTGTTGAACGTCCTTAGTTAGATCCGGAGAAAAAAGTCAACCGGATCTGTTGACCGTCTTTGGCCAAATTCCGAAGAACTTTCCATGAGCCCTAAGTGATGCGTGGCCATTAACCGGCTTGTCAGGTTAAAGGTGGACACGTGTCTCCTTGCGGTTGGATCGCTATCCAGACCGTTAATACGTCAGAAGATTTGCTTCAAAAGAGGCCCATTTGGAATGCGACATGTGGTAGGAATGATGGCGTGCCTTCTCGAGGAGATTTAAAGCATTTCGCACATTGCCGTTTAAGTTTCCCACCTTACACTTAGTGTTTTCTCACACCTTCTACACTGCCTACTTCATCTTCAACCCGTTTTCATTCCAAAGAAAACCCTAACTCTTCTGTAAACATGGCTTTGACCTCTGTTGCCGACATCTCTTCTGTTCTTCGAGAGAACGACGTAAAGGCGTTGTGCATTGAATTTAAATCCCAAAGGACATTGCGTGGAGGGTTCCGGATAAGGATGACAGTGCCTACTCTCCGCCAGTGGGACACGTGATAGTGTTCGAGGCCCACCTGAGGAGTGGTCTCTGTCTTCCTCTTCCGGACGACTTATAGTCAATCCTCCAAGCTCTGCGAGTTCCCGTCACCCTGCTCCATGTCAATACTATACGGTATATTTGCACCTTTTGTATCTTCTTCCATAAGCATTCTAGATGGTTAACAATATCCATGGTGAAGGGGCTATTCAAAATAAACCAGGGAGGTAAGTCAATTTCCCTGGTTTCCCGTAGTGGCTTGAAGGTAAATACGGCCATTTACGACTCACTGAAGAACTGGAAGAACCGGTTTTTCTTTGTGAGGGTGACTGAGACCTAGCCCTTGGCAAAGGATTGGAGTCAGGTGCCAGAGGTTTATACCGGGACTCCGTCTGTGGTGGAGACGGCGTCCCTAGAGTGGCTGACCAAACTGGTCAAGGCCCACATTTCTGATTTCAGGAGAGATTTCTTGATCTCTAGGGCAGAGACTAAGAAGGTGAATTGGGGACCGCCTTCCCCTGTTTAGAAATTCAAGGCACCACCGCTGGTGGTGATAATGTGCTTGGAGGAGTCTAGGGGCCTGCTCATCTGCCCCCATCCAACAGATGACAACTTCATTGGCCCACGACCCAAAAGGATGGCAGTGGAGACACCCTCCTCATCATCTTCAGGGCCCAACTATATCACTGCTAGGATTTACAGTAGTCCCAATAGCACATCGGGATGGAGAAGTCGTTTGAGGACCTATTGGAAACTTGGGTCGAAGGCGTTATTCTGGCGCAGCCCATGCCACATGTGGTTTTTCGAGTGGCGCAGACGGATATTTTCACAAAGCCAGCCTGTGAGCCATCGACGGAGGCGTAGGAGCCCTCTGTCGGCTCACCAGCTGTGCAGATGTCGGTTGAGCAGTTGGTGGTTGATCTTGATCCTCCAGCGGCCGTAGTGGAGGTCATCGCTGGGGAGCCTCCTGCCGCCGTGGCCGACGTTGATGAGGGGCTGCTGGAGGAGATCCTAGAGGAGGCCATCGCCAGCTCTGCTCATGAGGACATTACTTCCAGCTCGCCGCCATTGGAGCAAGACTTGGAGGCCAGACCTGATATGCCCATATGGAGAGTCTGGGAGGTATAATTTTTCGTAATGCTTTCTGCATAACTTCTCCTTTTAGAATTTCTGATTTGTTTTTGTTTTTTAGTGCATAAGGAGAAGGTGCTAGCTGCTATTGTAAAGGTAATTGACCAGTGGGACCGGGTATTCTCTGACAGAGAGGTAGAGATTGCCTAGCTGGATGGGAAACTAGCGGCTTTGGGGGTGGAGCACAGGTCGGATGCCTCCACCTTGTTGACTGTTCTGGCCGATACGGAGGTTGAGAATGCTAGTCTGAAAGAGGAGAATACCCGGCTATGGCAGGAGAACGAGCGGATCACCGAGCGTCTTAGCTAACTTGGAGGGCAACTGATAGAGCTAGAGAACCACCTAGCCTCCGGATACACCCCCACAAGATTGAGCAGCTGATGTGGACGCGAATGTGAGAAAGGGGTCAATATGTGTCGGCAGATCATGCGGCTTATTGACCCTAATTTCCCGGCGGACCTACTTAATATGTCAAACAGGTCTACCCAGACCTGTGAAAGTGTCGTGAGGGATCCGCGAGACAGTCAGGCGCTGCCTCCGCCACCTCCTTAGCGTTTTTTTCAATTTTTTTGTCTTCCCTTTGTATTATGTACACTGTAATACGTTTGAAAGTAATAAAATGAGAATTTTTTCACTTTGTGCCTATTTCTTTTTACTACTTTGTGCTTGTATGTTTACTGTACTAGATGGCCAACTTAGTTGGCTGGTGGCCATTGCATTACTGCCAAAGGAGTAAAGTCGTTAGGCTTTTTTTGTAGGCGGCTGTGTGTGTTAGCTGGCCTAGTAGTGGTAGCTTGTGAGTAAAGCCTAGTAGCACTACCCAAGTGCTAACTTGGGCAGCCAATCTTGGAGAAGAATTTTTCTCCCTTTGACCACCGTTGACTGATCATGCTATCTCCTCGTGGAGGTAGTCATTGCATGTGCTGCACTATCCCCCTAAGATTTTAACTGCTAACGAGCCACTTGGATGACCAACGTTTAGATTCGACCACTTATGGGCCGCCTAGATGGCCAAGGTTTAATACAACCACTAACGGGCCGTTCGGTTGACCAAGGTTCATACTGACCACTTATGGGCTAACTAGATGACCAGGGTTTAAATATAACCGCTAATGGGCCATTCGGATGACCGAGATTTATGTTCGACCACTTATGGGCTGCCTGGATGACCAGGGTTTAGTAACGAGAGGGTGAAGACCCTCCTGACTTAGGGGCAATCTAGGTCGGGTAACCTGCAAAGCAAACACACATATATACGTGCACATAGGAAAGGGAAAGCAGTATGTTAAGGAAACACTCATTTTGACGAATTGAAACAATCAGGCAAATGCGTACACACAATAATGCAAATACGTACCTGGGCCCTTTATTGGAAGTAGCATTTGAGGTGGATTGCATTACATATTCGTGGGACCAACTTTCCGTCCTGGTTTCAGAGTTTGTACGCTCCGTTTTGCAGGACGGTGGAGACTTGGAAAAATCCTTCCCAATTAGGGGAGAGCTTATTGCGGCCGGCCAGCTTGCTTGTGGCCTTGACGCCTCGTAGGACCAGGTCTCCAATATCGAATTGTCATGCCTTTACCTTTTTATTGTAGTATTGGGCAATTCGATGTTGGTAGGCCGCTGTCCGCATTCTGTCAGCGTCGTAGGTTTCCTCCAACAGGTTTAGGTGTTCCATGATTTTTTGGGAGTTACCCTGTGGGTCAAATAATTCCACCCTAAGACTTGGAAGCCCTATTTCAACTGGGATTACCACTTCAGTCCTATAACAGAGACTGAAGGGCGTCTCGCACGTTGGTTCTTTCAGGATTGTCCGGTAAGACCAGAGAACTGAGGGGAGCTCGTCTACCCAGGAGCCCCCTGCTTCTTCCAGCTTGGTCTTTAACCCGTGGAGTACCGTTTGGTTCGTGACCTCCACCTATCCATTCGCTTGGGGGTATTCCACCGAAGTGTGGACCAGCTTGATGTTAAGGCTGGTGTAATACTTGATGAAGCATTTCCTCGAGAATTGGGTCCTAATGTCGGTCACGACGACCTCGGGGATGCCAAATCTTCAAATAATATTTTGGCAAAGGAATTCAAGAGCGTTGTGCTCTCTAATTTTTGCCAGTGGGATGGCCTCGACCCACTTGGTGAAGTAGTCGATGCTCATGATGATGAACTTCCTTTGCCCCGTGGCAATGGAAAATGGGCCAAGAATATCGAGCCCCTATTACGCGAAGGGCCAAGGGGCCTGAAGTGTTTTCAGGTTAGCAGACGGCTGGCAGTAAAGGTTATTGTGAAGCTGGCAACTTTCACACTTCTTCACAAATTTGAGCGCGTCCTTTTTCATCGAGGGCCAGTAGGAGCCCTACCGCATAATCTTGAAGGCTAAGTTTTTTCCGCCAATATGTGCCTTGTAAATCCTGA
The DNA here is from genome assembly GCA_025585075.1 of Nepenthes mirabilis. NCBI lineage: Eukaryota > Viridiplantae > Streptophyta > Magnoliopsida > Caryophyllales > Nepenthaceae > Nepenthes > Nepenthes mirabilis. The sequence continues at coordinate 7,326 of JAODPA010025481.1, read as the reverse complement.
TGTGTACTTTGCCCAAGGCGTAGTCAGCCTCTTCGGGAGTTAGGCATTGGAGGTATAGGGTTGAGTAACCACAACGATATAGCCGCCCATCAACCACAGTATACCAACTGGCTGTCTTTTTGATTTGCTTAGCCTTCTCTACATCTTTTGGCAACGATTCGTTAGCCAGATATCTAAGGTAGGGCGTCATCCAGTTTTTCGCTTTGGAAATCTGCATCACCCCTTACTTCTCTATGCTCAGAGTATTCAAAATCTCCCTCATGTTTCTCGAGTACTGTTCTGGATTTTTGGCTACAGCGGCTCCAGCCAACTGGTCTGCCTTCCAGTTTTTTATTCTGGGAATATGAACCAGGGTTAGTCTGTCGAAACCCTGGGCGGTCTCCCTCGCCTTTGCCAAGTACTTGGCCAGATGAGGGTTGCTTACCTCGAAGTCTCTGTTAACCTGGTTAACGATTAGTTCGGAGTCGCTGTAGACCGCTAACCTCTTGGCAGAGCACTCTTTTGCTAATCGTAATCCGGCTAATAGGGTTTCGTATTCGGTAACGTTGTTGGTTACCAAAAAATCGAGTCTTAGGGAATACTTCACCTCAAACCTGTCTGGAGTCATGAGGACCACTCCAACGTCACTGCCGGCGTCTGTAGACGATCTGTGTACATGGAGTATTCATTCTAAAACTCCGTCAAGCTGTATCGCACTTTTTGTGGGCTGCTCTTTTTGAACCGGGGTCGTGGTATCAACAATGAAGTCAGCCAGAGCCTGCGCTTTTACAACAGGTCTGGGCCGAAATTTAATGTCGAACTCACAGAACTCAATAGCCCATTTTACCAGCCGTCTAGAAATATCAGGTTTTTGGAGTATACTTTTTAGAGGCTGGTCTATGAGGACCACTACACGGTGCACCTGAAAGTATGGCCTGAACTTCCGTGCAGAGAATATAAGTGCCAAGGCCAGTTTTTCCGCGTGTGAGTAGCGGGTCTCTAGGCCGGTCATTGTTTTACTTACGTAGTAGACTGGCCGTTGAGTGTCCGAGTCCTGGCATACGATGATGGAACTGAGGGATACTTCTGACACTGCCAGGTAAAGATACAGCTCTTCTCCGCCCATGGGCGGCACTAGCAACAGCGGGCTGGCAAGATACCACTTCAATTCATCAAAAGCTGTTTGGCAGTCTGCCATCTATTGAAACTCGTTGGATTTTATCCCTCTTAGGGCCTTAAAGAAGGGCTGATACTTGTCGCAAAACTTCGTGAGGTAGCGGGACAATGCTGTTAGCCATCCAGTCAATTGCCGGATGTCTTTTACACTCCGCAGGGGAGCCATGTCTGCGAGGGCCTTAATCTTCTCTGGGTTTGCCTCAATTCCCCGTTGGGAGACGATAAAACACAAGAATTTACTGGAGGCTACCCCAAAGACACACTTAGCCGGGTTCAGCTTCATGCGATGCTTGCGGAGCACCTCAAACAACTCTGCCAAGTCGCGGATGTGGTCACCGGTGACCCCACTCTTAACGAGCATGTCGTCGACATAGACCTCCATGTTGCGACCGATCTGTTTTTCAAACATATTGTTGACCAGTCGTTGATAGGTTGCTTAAACGTTTTTTAGTCCAAAGGACATCACTTTGTAACAGTAGGTCCCCTGATCCGTCATGAACGAGGTATGCTTCTCATCCTCCGGACTCATTGGGATCTGGTTGTAACCCGAATAGGTGTCCATGAAGCTTAGCAACTCATGTTTAGCTATCGAGTCAACCAGCAGGTCGATCTTGGGCAAGGAAAAACTATCCTTTGGACAGGCTTTATTAACGTCGGTGAAATTGACGCACATCCATCATTTCCCATTGCTTTTCTTCACCAGGACGATGTTAGAGAGCTAATCTGGGTAGTGAACTTCTCTAATAAATCCTATGTCCAGTAGTTTCTTCATCTCCTCCCAAATGGTGATCAGCTTTTCTACAGAGTGGTTTCTTTACTTCTGCCTGACGGGCTTCCGGCCATGATCAAGCCCCAACTTGTGGACCATCACCTTAGCCAAAATTCCAAGCATGTCTACTGCAGTCCATGTAAAAATATCAGTGTTTCGTCACAGGAACGTGATCAATTCATCGCGCAGTATTCCGGCAAGTGAGCCATCGATCTGTATACACCTTCCCAGTTCCTCCGGGTTCAGTGGGACTAGATCTGTGATTTCGTCAGATTGCGCTTGCTGCAGGGTTGTCTCGTCACGATGATCGAGTTTCCTAACTGTTCTAGTGTTGCCGCTAGGGGCAACCTGAGACATGTAGCATGTCCACCTAGTAACTTGGTCACCTAACACATCTCCTACACCGTAAGGCGTTGCGAACTTCATCTTGAGGTGTGGAATCGATGTGACTACCCCAAACGCTGTTAAGCATGGTCTGCCTAGTATAGTGTTATAAATAGAGGGCAGGTCGACTACCAAGAAAGTGAGCGTACGACTCGCTGTTTTTAGATACGTGTCCAAAGTGACCTCTAGTTGGATTGTCCCTTGGACGGGCACTAGCACGTTGTCATGGCCATATAATGGGCCTTCGGTAGGTTTTAATTGGTTCTTTTTTAAGTGTGATGACCCGAGTTCCTGAATATGATAATTGGAAGATAATTAAGTTAAAATAGGTGAATTGTGTTCAAAAGGTATGGGAGGAATGGATTGGAAAGCTCAAAGAACCGGAATTAGTAAATCAGGAGCCGAAATTATAAGCGGTGAAATGTTGATTCGTTGACAAGATTTTGGATTTTAAATTGTGATAATCATGACTTATTGAGGTTATATAAGCAAAAATAAGGTCCAAGGATGTGAAAGATTGCGTTAGAATGGTCAAAATGGGTTTGGAACGGCAAAAATGCGACATAGGCTTGCTGCAAGCTTGCCGCGGGCCAGACCCACGCCCTCCGTGCCTCGAGCCCACCTATCGAGCCCAAAATCTAGATTTTCCTGCGCTCGCCGTGTGCTCGCTGTGCACTCGAGCCGACCATGGCCGAATGCTTGCGCTTCCCGCGTGCTCGCCGCACGCTCGAGCACAAGTCTATTTTAAAGCCGCATCGTGCTTCTTTTCCCTCATTTTCCCATGAGCCCAGAAGCTTTTAGAGAGAGAGAGGGCAACAAATAAGAGAGAGAAAGGAGGAGATCGAGGCCGTGGAGTCCGAATCCGACTTCGAGGTAGTTAGAGAAATGGTAGAGCACGTCAAGGCAAGTACATCAATACCGTTTTTCTTCCGTTTCTGTTGATTTTTGTCCGACCTCCTTCGGGTATTTTGTCCCAATACCCGACCCTGTGTATATCATTGCAATGCCCATAGTCTAATTGTGTATATATGTGAAAATTATCGTCTGATTCGTTGTTTACATACCGTTATGCGCATCCGAAACCCTCACCCACGCACGTGTACTATTTATGTGCGATCGGCTGGATTCCAGCCTTTAATTTTTGAGGCTTTTGATTTATTTGGGACTAGAGTATGATTATATATGACTTGGGTAAGTTCATTTACTGATTGGGTATCCGAAATTGTGGAATTTAATGGACAATTCGTTCGCGAAGCCCTTGTCCTGCGCCCAAATACCGTTTGAGCTTCTATATGGAGTTAAATGTATAAATTGACTTGGGATTATAATTACCCATGCCTTGGGTTCGACAAATTACCTGTTGGATGTCCGAAATTTTGAGAATTAACAGATTTGTGTATATGTGCATAATTCGCGAGTACTGTTACGGGTACTGTTCACCCGAGAATTTTAGACAACATTTTGTGTAGTGTTTCCATGTTTAAATGCCAATTAAGTGACATGTATTTGTGCAGATTCAATTGTTCAATTTGAAAGTTTCGGCATGCCTAATTTCGAAGGAATTCGTATTCGGAAGCTCTTCAAATTAATCAGCTCCTTTCGGAGAGAGAGGAAGCTGAGGTACGACGGTGTACACGAAGAGGAAAAAGAGGGAAGAAATCACTTGTTCCAATCCACACTCCGTGTAAAACAATAACGGTAGATCGAGCCTGGTAAGTGTACTTCGGACATTATTTTTCATTTTTACCATTTCTTCTTGCTTTAAAGTTGATAAAGATGTTCTAAAATGATGTTGATGCATGTTTAAAGTAAATGAAGCATGTTTCCTTCAATTATTTGGTTAGATTTTGTGTTTACCCGTATTTATTGCAAATTTTGGCTTCGATTTCATGTACATGCAAGTAAATAGTGTTCGATTTAGTTCCGAAAAATATGTGATGAAACCCTAGCTCGAAAATATTGTGAAGTTTGAGTAAATTACATGATTTAATGTATATGCATGGATTTATGGCATTTATTTCATAAATAAGCACATGTTTAGAGATCGATTTGATTTTGAAGGCTTTTGCGAAGCGCTAAGTACGAAAATGAAGAGGTTTTAGTGATTTTTAAACAAAGCTCCAGTTATATAAAAGTTAATTGGTATTGAAAAGCAGCTCCCTATATAATCTATTTTTGAAAATATGCACGGACTTGTACCAATGAAAATTTCATGCACCGTTGAAGTAAAACTGAAGGAGTTTTTAGATCGTTACCGTACTTTCTGAAGTTAACTTAAAGTAAATTATGAAACTATGATTATAAAAGAAGGTTTTCAATAACGAGGTTATTTTCGTTATTGTTATTTAAGACTCGGGACTGACTACAGTCCGGATAGGTTCTCCGGCATACCTTAGGACTTTTCGGTGGTAATCGAGGAAAACTCTATCCATGGAGTTATTTGTGGTCCGCCCTTGCTCGGGGCGTTACGATCAGGAGGAATTACCATTACCGGCCAACCTTCGGATGGCATACCGTACCGAACTTAAGAGATGGGATACCGTCACAGGCCTTGGATTGTGTGGAGTGAATACAATCGATCCTCGATTAATCGCCCCCTCAGCTAGTAGGGTATACTGGCGGGGTTTGTTACCGATATGTTATGTTACCGTTTACCGTACCGATTACCGAATATGGAGTACCGTTTACCGTTTACCGTCTACCGAGTATCGATTACTTTTTACAGTTTACAGAATACTGAACACCGACTACTACTTACCATTTTTCGTTTGCTAATTAACGTTTACTGATTACTATTTACTGACTACTGATTTCTGATTCTGAAGTTTAATACCATCAAAGTATGTTTTCTCTATTTCCTGGATGATATTCTGATTAACCGTTCTATTTATCCATAGTTACATGATCGTTCTGCATCACTGTTTTACTACTCATGTGCATGTACCTTGCAGGGCCCCGACTCACTATTTTATTATTTTTTTCCTCCAGATGAGACAGTAGAGTTAGTACCCGATGAGAAAGAGTGAGCGAAAAAAATTTCTGAAGACTTCTAAGGACCTGAAGCATTTTGAAGCCATTTTGGGAGAGCCTGTTGACGTAAAGACTTGTTTGATCATTTGATTTTGTATACTGATCTTATATTTATGGATGTTCATGGACATGTAAATTTTGTATAGAATGTATGATGTATGAGATAGTAAAAAGGAAAAACTATACTTTTGCAGGTTACTAGATTAGCTTTCGTTCTAAACTTTGGATATACTGTACAGGTCCTAAACGGTATCTCGTTATTGAACTATTAGTGTAGCTAATATTTTTATAGATTTGTGCCATGGATGGCACATGTGATCCTTTGTATGAATGCTGTAGGAAAAACTATGGATAATTGTTAGTTGTGTGCTTGTGATGGTTGATCATACAGGGTGTATTTTTAGAATTTCATTCAGTTACAAAGGTGACTCTGCCAAAATTTCTGCAAAAGTCTTACCTTATAAGTTAGCCCTGTTCTTGTCTTAACGGAAGCTTTTGAGGAAAAAAAAAGTTCATTCCGTCACATTTGGTATCAGAGAATTAAGATGCCTTAAGAATTGATCAACCGAAAAGCGGAAACATAGGTTTGAATCTCTGTACTGAATTCCTGTAGGCATAGGTCGAGAGAGCTGTGAGGAGGCACCTTAATGTCCTAAATTGATTGGTATCGGTTTAGTACTTGAGTTGATTGGTATTGATTCGAAGTCTAAGGTAATCAGTTTTGGTTCAAAGTTTAGGCTTGATCATTCTAGGTTGAGGTCCTAAAAGGGACAGTGGATTAATCTAGTCAGTATGGCGGATAAGTGGAATTGATGGCTTGAGGTCTATGTAACTTGGAGTCGATTTCAGAAAAGTAAGTTTAAGGATACTGATTTATGATCAATTCGCAGTGATCAAGTGCATGAATTTTTGGGCAATGCGAATCCGTCGGAATTGAGAAAGGTATTCGTAGATGTTGATGTGAAAGGTATTGATAGGACATTATACCTTTCAATCAGGTTGTGAATTCTGAATAAGAGGCAAAGTTAATTGAACCGGGAATAGGTGTTAAATCCAATTAGTAACGAGACCACCCCTTTGAGTTAGTTGATAGGCGTTAAGAAATCTAACTATGAAAAGTTCTGAGGATATGTATATATCTTCAGAAGAAAAGATCAAGCTGACTTGTTTTAATGGATGATTTGGAGTCGGTTTAAATTGACACTAACCTCTGAGGATTTTGTATGGAATTAAAGAAGCATTGGCTAGGTACTGTTGTAGATATCTTGAAACCTCTAGGAAGTAAGATAAACTGATCAGACTGTTATGGTTGGTTGAGTAATTGGTTACTTAGAGGATTAGTCAATTGATAAGTGAGCACAATAAATGAATAGGTGATTTCTAAGATCGATCCGTATCCATAACATGTCGATTATGGATGATTGAAAAAAATTTTGCCGCGGCAGTATTCGGATAAAGGTATGGTTGCTACGAAGTTTGAAAGTGTTATATGGGTTTTGAATTTTTGTGGGTGTCTATGAATTTTATAGGATGGATCTTTCAGCCATATTTGGGTCCATATTGAGATAGCCTCATTGATGGGTCTAGTAAGTTAACATAGCAGGTAATATTTTTGATGATGTTAGAATTTTTCTATTCTGGTGTTGTGATAGGTGACTATCCCCATATAAGTGGGAGAAAGGTTCATGGTTAGCATTACTCCTTAAGTATGTCAAAATTAATAGTTGGAATCTCCGCTTTGGGAACTTAGGTATGTTACCTTGGAGGTAACTAATACCGGATAATTCCAAGGCTTATAATAGTTGCGTCATAAATAAAGAAACAATCTTACGATATTGTGAATGGATAGACCCATTTAATGATTGTTGGGAGAAACCTTAGTGTCTTTAAAAAAAAATTTGGCCTTAATGCTGATAATTGACGTTAAGAGTTTTTAGACTCAGTGTGCTTTCGGTGTTTTGTAGGTGATGTGAAAGGAAAAATTTCGA
>JAODPA010025459.1:0-12758 GCA_025585075.1 Nepenthes mirabilis | reverse complement strand
GAATTTTAAAGGAATCAGGATTATCTCCTGAATATATTCTCTGACATTTACATTAGTAAATTTTTCAGGAATTCAAAATATGAGAGAGATTGAGGGGATGAGAGAGATAGAGGGAGATATATGTAGGATTTAACTCTATATTCTTAGGAAGAATAAGTGATTTATAGGGTTGTGTTCTATTTCTTATTTTTCAAAGTTTGTCCCATTTTTTAGAAAAAGTATGATATATTTATAACTATACTACTACTATTTGTAGCTTCTTAAAGAGGAATAATAGGCCATAGTTTGTGTGGTTAGGATAGTTAAAAATTGATTAATTTAATCACCATTATACAAGTTCTGATCTGTGGTAAATTGGAGGCAGTTAATACTTAAATATTAAACAAATAATGATGAGTAGTTAATGCCAGCTAGTTCGGAGGCTATTTCCTACGCTAACTGTATGCAAACCACTCGGTCGGATAAGTTATTTAATTAGATTAACTGCTTGGTTGGATATTTAAATATGTAGACATATGGGAATATAACTCAACCCAATTTGTAATCCACTTAGTAATCGTCTGATTGTCCATCGGATCTTAATTTATTCTAACTATAGCTATGTTAAGACTAGAATATGAGTTCTTTGTGTTTTGGCTTATTAGGCCGAACAATACTTTCTCATTTCTAGGCTTAGCATAAGTAATACTATATTCAACACTGAAAAAGCACTTTTTGTGCTAAAGTGTACAATCAAGTTTTAACCCCGATAAAAATCGTTAAAGTAGTAAAAGATAAATATCCAATACACGTAAAAAATATTTATTTCTAGATGCCAATGATATTAATCAATCATGCAAAAGTATAAAAGAGCGTAAACAATAGTAAAAAGACACGATTTTTGGTGATGAAGAAAAAACTCGATACCCACGGTAATCGAAAAAAATCTTTCGGGTTTCAACGGCTAGGAAAGCAATGCACTATGAAAATCAACTTGCAGACCGGATGGTAACAACGCTCTAACCTAGCTGACTTACTCCCGTCTTGTGATCCCTACCAAGGAACTCTTTTGATTTGCCCACAACAACGGAATCGGATACCTTTCGGTCTTCACGACAATCTTCCCTCTCCAGCCACTTGAATTGCCGAATACGATCGAGTCTCATTATTCAACGCACTGACGTCTCCAACGAAGGTAAAAGGAAGTGTGTAAATGGTTAAGAAACAAATGTAGAGAAAACTATTTAGAATATGAGGCTCAAGATTGTAGCTTTTAGTTTTCTCAAAAGAATCAAGACCAATGGAGTATGAATGAGATTCTTCTCAAGTAGTGTACAAAATTGGTCTGTCATAAGTCCTTAGGGTTCTAAAAATATAAGCTGAGTATTTATAGAGGGCTCAAAATTTGTATTTAAAAACTTGCCCGTTGCATCGGCGTTCGTGCACAACTCGAGCGCGCGGCGGGCGCACAGAGGGTTTCTAGAGAAACCCTACGTGCGCTCGAGTAGATAACGAGCGCATGGCGAGTGGGGACCATTCTGGATTTTGGTCTTGAGTGGGTAGCGAGCGCACGGCGAGCGGGGACCATTCTGGATTTTGGGCTCGAGCGGGTAACGAGCACACGGCGAGCGGAGACCATTCTGGATTTTGGGCTTGAGCAGGTAGCGAGCACCCGAAGGGTGCGGAGGCTTTGGATAGGCTCGAGCGACTGGAGGACGGAATGGACTATAACGCGACAACCCATAATCCCACATCGATACAATAATACATAAGGTCACGGAATATACCAATTAGAAACATGACTCTAACAATCTTCCCCTTTGGCAATTCCATGATAAAATCTAAAAAATAAATAAATACAATAGAATCAGGGTTCAGACACCACCGAGATAAAACCCGTGTACATAAAAACCTACTCCTAATGATACATAAGATACAAAGAAAATGTAAGCAGCTACACTAGAACAGCGGCGTCGAGGTGATGGGAGCAGCGTTGACAATGTAATAGAATTTTTCTGGTCAAGCAAGATTAGTACCAACAAGGCAAAATATAATAAGGAAGAATAACAACATGCACTGTAAATAAGTATGAGATACAAGCAGTACTGAAATGTAAACAATAATAACATATAACCAAAATAACAAGTCTCCCCTAATGAAAATAACAAGACTTCCCCTAACAGTAAGAATAACCGAAATAATATCTCTCCTAGTCTCCCCCTATCAGAAGGAACCCAAAAGGGAACCAACATGAACCAAGATCTCCCCCTTTAAACATAAATAACAAAGCTCCCCAAATCTCCCCCTATCAAAAAGAATCAAGTCTCCCCATTTTTATCACGAATGGCCAAGGGGTAATGTAGCTCACTTCTCTTAACCCAGACTTGTCTTACTTAATTCACTTTTGCATTCAACCTTTTAACTTGTTCATCCAATTACTGAATGTGATCAATAATTTTATGCATTTTTAGCCATGGTCTTTGGTTGTACAAAAGATTCATGGTGTAGCAACGAGGACGAATGTGACCAACTTTACCACACGCATGACAGGTAGGCACAAACTTTGGAGGTTTGTTCATGTTCTTTAGGTTATAAAAATTGGTCAAATGATGTGAGTTAACGCTATTTTCCACACGTCGAGTCGGTTGCTTAGTGAGTTTGGATTTGTAAGCGTGTTGGTGTGAAATTTTTGTGGCGGGAATAAAAACAGTTTTAGGTTTCACGTCATTTTGGACAATATTCGCAGCATACCCCTGTTTATTTCCACTAATTTTTTTCAACCCGAGTATATGATCTAATTTTGTGGACCCATTTGAGAATTGTTCCAAATCTTTTCTAGTAGCCTCAAATCCAGATTCTAGAGTTGTGATCTGTTTAGTAAAAGAGATTGTCAGATTCTCAATTTCTTGGGTTTTAACATCTAACTCGAATTGTTGAGCTAATTTTTCTTGTTCCAAATCAATGACCCTACTGTTTAAGGTTTTATTTTATTTCTTTACTTTTACGCATTCCTTAAACAGTTTGTCATATGCTTCTTGAATGCCGTCAAATTTAGCTTCTGACTCATCCACAGAGTCATCAGATTGATTAAAGTTTTCTACTAAATTGCCACACATGGAGGTCATAAAAGTCATGTACTTAACAGGGCCATCTTCAGAACATTTTTTACATTTTTCTTCTTCGTCATCACTTAAGGTCACATTAGCTTTAAATGTTTGACCTTATTGACGTTTAAGGTTTGGACATTTAGCCCGATAGTGGCCAAAGCCTTTACACTCATGACATTGAACTCATTGAGTATTTTTCGATTTGTAGTCCTTGAGTTCACGTCGGTTTTTCTTCTCAAATTGAGATAAACGTTTTAAATCCACATCAAGTTTGTTTGATGAAGATTTATTTTTTCTTAAAAACTTTTTAAAATTTTTAACAAATAAGAAAAAATCATCGCTACACAACTCTTCATCGGAATCCCGATTTTACTCTTCCCTACTTGATTTTAGAGCAAGTGATTTATTTTTTCTTGACTGTGGCAATGTGTGCTCATAAGTTTGTAGAGACCTTACAAGTTCTTCGATTTTTAATTTGTCTAAATCTTTGCTTTCTTCAACCGTAATCACTTTGGGTCTAAGTTGTTCAGGCAAATATCGTAGAACTTTTCTAACAATCCTATTTTCAGGGATTCGTTTTCCTAAATTAAACGTAAAATTAATAATATCATTTAATTGCGCATAGAATTAATCAAATGTCTCGTCATCCTTCATTCATATTTCTTCGAATCTAGTGGTGAGCATTTGTAATTTTAAATTTTTAACAAATTTAGTACCTTCATGAGTGATTTCAAGAATTTTTCATGCATCTTTAGAAATTTTGCACATTGAAATCCGTTTAAACTCATCGAAAAATACAGCCATAAAAATAGCATGTAACCCCTTACTATTCCAATTACAAGCATCAAGTTTTTCTTTTGACCATAAAGACAGGACTTTTGGTTCATCACCACTCTTGGGTGGAGTTCACTCAAGTTGAGTACTAGCCCATACACGCTCATCCAGAGATTTTAGGAAGACTTTCATCCGGGTCTTCCAATAGGCATAGTTGTTCCCATCAAAAAAGGGAGGTACGGAGAGCGATCCACTCGTATACATCTAGAACGGGGTTGTGGATCGGGGTGAGTCTCTGATACCAATTGAAAAAGCACTTTTTGTGTTAAAGTATACAATCAAGTTTTAACCTCGATACAAATAGCGGAAGCAGTAAAAGATAAATATCTAATACATGTAAAGAATATTTATTTTTAAATGCCAATGATACTAATCAATCATACAAAAGTATAAAAGAGCGTAAACAATAATAAAAAGACACGATTTTTGATGACAAAGGGAAAATTAGATACCCACGGTAATCGAGAAAAATCCTCCGAACTTCAACGGTTAGGAAAGCAATGCACTACGAAAATCAACTTACAGATCGGGTGCTAACGACACGCTAATCTAGCCGACTTACTCCCGTCTTGTGATCCCTACCAAGAAACTCCTTAGATTTTTCCGCGGTAACGGAGCTGGACACCTTCCGATTTTCACGTCAATCTTCCCTCTCTAGCCATTTGAATTACCGAACACGATCGAGTCTCCTTCTTCAACGCACCGACGTTTCCAACGAAGGTAGAAGGAAGTGTGTAAATGGTTAAGAGAAAAATGTAGAGAAAACTATTTAGAATATGATGCTCAAGATTGTAGCTTTTAGTTTTCTCAAAAGAATCAAGACCAATGGAGTATGAATGAGATTCTTCTCAAGTGGTACACGAAATTGATCTGTCAAAAGTCCTTAGGGTTCCAAAAATATAAGCCAAATATTTATAGAGGGCTCAAAATTTGTATTTAAAAACTTGCCCGTTACATCGGCGCTCGAGCGCACGGCGAGCGAGGACCATTCTAGATTTTGGGCTCGAGCGGATAGCGAGCGACTGGAGGACGGAACGGATAGAACGGACTGTAATTCGACTACCCACAACCCGACATCGATATAATAATACATAAGGTCACGGAATATACCAATTAAAAACATGACTCTAACATACACCATTCTCTATACTCGAATATTGAATTCAAGTTTTCAAAATATTTGAATAAATGATCAAATTAGTCTAACCTCTGAACTGTTCAACCATTTATTCCCAAGGGACTCGAAACCAGTGGGTAGTCATTACTGATTGGTTATATCAATCAAATCCTGCTACCTTGTAGCTTCAAGAAAGATTCATTAACTATTGAATGCATGCCGTTTCTCCAAAACACATTGTTTTTAAGTTTATTTTTTGTTATAAAAGGAGTTGATCTCTCATTTTATTTCCTTCATCTGACCTCCATGCCTTAACAGCTAATGGGCTCTGCTAAATCTTTTAAGCTTTTTCTTACGTAGCGGATCTTTTAGTCTGGATTGAAGAGAGATGATATTGATTCTATGATGATTCACTGGGTGCTAGTGATGACACTTGTCTCGATTTATTTCTTTTAAAGGAAAAATTATTTTGGTTTTTTGCTTTTATGCAGTATCATTAGTTAGACTAATTTTTCACAAGAGTAATTAGTAGGGAAACCTTATAACTCTGGGTGCATTCTTGTGTGTGCATACTTCTTTGATGAGACTAGCATATCAGATAAGATGCAATCATGTGCATTAATTTGCCTACCATCATTTCGTCAGAAACATTTGGTTAGGTGTTACTCTTATTCTCTCTCCATTCAAATGAGCTACTATTGGAGAAAGTTGGATGATTTTTCTATTATTGCTGATCATCATCACTCTGATGTCTTTTCCTTTTGTTACTCAAGCCAATTAGCTTAGTGCTTTCATATCGAAATATATCTTGTATATTATCATTTCCAAGAATAATTACAAAGCAGATACTTCTTATCTTCTATGTTTGGAATGTATGATTTAAATAGTTCTTTTTGCATTTGGACTTGTTTACATCCACCTATAAATATAAAGTCAAAAAAAGTTTTGATTGATCAATAAATTTGGATAAAATTTTCTTGGTTGTTGGTCTTTAGGCCCGAGAGTATGTAAAGTGATAACTCAATAAATAATTTTTGATTTGGGTAGAATCTAACAATTCGGCATTCTGATAAATTGGGGCCTTTAAGAAACCAAATCAAAATTTAAAAGTTTAACCGGTTCGTCTCTTGAAACTAGTTGGATTTTCTTTTTGCTGTATTTGATTAGCCTGTTGAATGACAATTAGGATGTCATCAATATTATGATGACTCCTGTGATTGAGATGACTTACTAATGGCGTATTTAATACTACATTATATAGCATTCTACTTTTTGAAACACGTGGCATGTCGCTTGGTATTCCTTTTTATTGATTATCAATACACAATGTTTTGATTATTTTAAATGAAATAGGAAACGTTGCTTTAATGTATGATGCTTTAGAAAAAGATGTTTAGTTTGCATTAGCATTTCTTTTTAAAAGCGTTGTTTCTAAACATCAGCCATTTTTTCAATTTATTCTCTAGTGTTTCCTTTCCTTCTATTTAAATTCAAGTCGAAAGTCTTTCTTGTCTTTATACTTTCTTTAAGCAAATTTTCTAAAATCTTAAATTTTCAGAGTTTCATAATCTTGTTTCTTATTGTTGTAAATGGCTCCGTCAAGTACTAGAGGCTCGTCTCTCTAGAATGTTGCTGACATTGCTTTGTCACTATCTATACCTGACATATTAGATATTTATGACATATACGACATTCTGATTTCCATTCCATATATTATTCTCTTGCTAGATGAGAGGATATCATCATTTTATGATGGCTTCATTGCCATCTATGAAGCCCACTTGAAGAATGGACTCTGCATCACAATAGCCAGAGAATTTGCAGAGATTATAGAGGCCTTGGAGATTCCTATTACATTATTTCATCCAAATGTCATCTGATACTTAGTAGTTTTACACACTTTTTTCAGGTGCCATGAGCTCATGATGAACACCCAGATGGTGAAAACCATTTTTGCATCTTAATTAGGAAAATAATTGGATTTTTTTTAACTTCTTGTAATAAGTATAAAATAATCAGAGAAAACCCTAACTCCTTAAAAAACTAGAAGGATCAATTTTTTTTATTTTATGTATATTAGAATCTCATCCATTTGAGTGTTGTTGACTAGTTAGACTGATGCTATTTTAGTCTACTTTTATTTGGTTAGAAAAAATGAGATTTTTTGTACCAAGCCTCATGCAAACCTCGTGAAAAAATATGTCATCAAGCTACATGAGACCAACAGCTTTCTCACCCCCATTGCCTTAGATGTAGTGTGTTGGTATATTGTTGTTGGGGTTGATACAGTAATTGATTTGCCTCCCTACCCCTTCAAAATGCAGAGGAGAATCATAGAGTTTATCGTGATGTTGGCCGCTCAAGTAATCATCCAATAACTTCTCTAGCTGCTTGTATTGCACATGAAGTACCAACAGAGGTCAATGCAGTCATTGCTGATTGTACGGCTAAAGTGAAAGTCGAGGAGGTTGTTCAATCTTGGATTCTATTCCTTGCATCTTCTCTTGAGGCCCTAAGAGGGGATGCGTTTTGGATGAGAATAAGATGATCCCATTTGTTGTATTAGATGAGGAGTATAACTCTTCACATTGCTCCATAGGTAGGATCATGTTGGCTGTTACTACTTCTATTATTGTTGAGTATGGAATTTCTATTATCCCTGCTACCCCTTCTTCAGTCAGACCAATGGTGGAAACTCCAATCGTTTGTGTTGTCTCTTCAGAACCAAAAAGTGTCATGTGTGACATTACACTGTAAGGGATATTGAGATCTGTTTAGTATCTCCTTCTTTGGGTAACCAGGATGTTAAAAATTCATGGGAAGCTCCAGGTTTTGATACGCCCTTGTTCAGTTGATCTTGCCACTTCTTTGCTAGAGACATTCATCCCCTTTAGATGCTAGCATTGTTACTTATCGTCTATCCCCATTACTGGAGAGAGCTTTTCCACCTAGGAGGTATATTTTTGTTACTGACTTTTAATTTGATTACTGCTTTTATGATTGTTGCTAATATGCTCTTTTTATAGTGCTTAGCATTGGCAAAGCAGATTAGGCAAAGGCTTTTCTTTCTGGATCAAGAAGTTACACACCTGTTGAAGTCATACATTGACCCAATAATAGTTAAGGCCTTGGATTGCAGAGATGTGACTGCCAAGGCTAGTGTGTTGATCCTTGAGGGTAGATTGATCCTCCTAGAAAAAGAATTGATTGAGTGGGGAAAGTAAAGCTTAGGAGTCAGAAAGTCAAAATACCTTACTTGAAGATCGAGCAATTAGTGTAGAGGAAAGAGTCGGTTCTCTTAAAGACGAGGTTGTTGAGGCAAACCAGTGTGCTTCCGCAACCGAATGTATTGTTGAGGAACGGTTGACTAAATGCTTTTAGCTTAGGCACATTGTTGAGAAACGACAGTCAACTTGCTACAACTTGAGGAGAAACTAAAGGGTATCCATCCAAAATAGATTGGTCCTTTAATGAGGGTCCTATTTAATGAGGGTATTAATCTTTGTAAGAAGATGGCTTTTCTGATAACTCTTGATTTCTCCATCAGCTACATGGATTTAAGGAACTTTTGAACATTTTAGCCTGAGAAGTTAAAGATTTTGAGGCTCAATTAAATCTTTAAGTTTTTGCCTTTAATGTCGAGCTGTTGTTATAGGGATATGCTATTAAATCTCCCATCCCTTAATTTGTAAAATGGCTTCATAGTTTTGTGAGCAGATGATGTAATTTGTACCTTAATAAATACTTTTTTAATTGTTTAAATTACTATCTGACCAGAATTGATTCTCATACGTGAATATAGATCATGGGGTCTAGGCTCGAGCATATGATATTTGGATTATTGTTGATGTGATTGCTAAATTTGTTCCCAACTAAGAAACTAGACTATCATTGTCAGTGAGAGAAGACCCTAGTCATTGATTATATGACTAATTATGCATATCTCACATAGAGGTTTATTGTCACTTATGCGCATGTAATATCCCTAAGGTTTAATTAGTCAAGTGACTATATTGATAATTGAGTTTCAAAGGACCTTAATCTACCTAATAATTGACCTCTTAAAATCGTATTAAATGCTTTGGTCTCAAACCCTCGAGTTTTATTGTATTTTGGTATGTGACCACACCTTGGGCCATACAATTTCCTTAAACCTATACTATGACTACCCACTTGGGTTGGCGTATTTTAAAAGATAGTGTGTTAAAACCAACTATCTAACTCAGGATCAACTATGATCAAATTATTGTAACTATAATAATTAATAAATGTATACATGAATAGAAATATGGACAAAAAATTATTTTTATGAATAAATATTCAAAACTTTTATATCATTCAAACAAACTGAAGAGAGATGTGGGATGTACCTTTATACTCCTAGGTTGGCCTTTTTATTGGTAGTATATTCTAAGGTGAAGAGCTTTCCAAGTCTGCAAAAGAAGCTTTCTATTTTCAATGTATAGTTTGTATGTCCTATTTTAGAATGTTGCAGACACTAAGAATAGTTCTTTCCAAGTTTGGGATAACTTATCCTTGTGTGTAAATTTTTCAATAGCTTCAATGTTCTTCAATACAAAGTCATCAATTTCAAATGTTTGCGTCTTTACCTTTCAATTGTAATATTGACCAACACTTTGTTGGCAAATAGTTGCTCAAATGCAAGCTAGTTCTCTAAAGCCCTCCAAAAGATCCAGATTTTGTCTAGAAGCTGAAAATTTTGACTTATAGTAAAATTTTTCATCCGATAGCTTGGTAAATCAAATTTTATTAGAATTACAATTTCTGTTCTATAGTATAAATTGAAAGGAGTCTCCGAAGAGTTTTCTTGAAATTGTTCAATATACCCAAAGCATGGAGTAGAGTTTGTCTACCTAAACATTCCCAGCCTTTGCAGCTTAGTCTTTAAACCATCAATGATTGTCTGGTTACACATCTTTGCCTGCCCATTTATCTATGACTAGTAGATTGATGTGTGAACTGATCAAATACCCATATCTTTATAATATTTTGTGAACCTTTTATCTAAAAATTGAGTACTATTATTAATTATTATGATCCCTCGTATCCCAAATCTATAAACAATATTTTGGAATATAGATTATGTAGTATTTTGTTATATAATAGTAGCCAGTGGAGAGACTTCTACTGATTTTGTGTAATAATCAACCGCAACGTAAATAAATTTTTTTGGTCAAACGCCAAAGGAAAGGGACTCATTATGTCCAACCCCTATTGCACAAATGGTGAAGGGCCTTGCAAGATTTGGAGCTCTGTGTGCAGCTATTTGGAAACACTTTTGGACAAACTCTATAGTATCATTCTTTGTTATTAGTCGGTAATTGTCTTGTTTCATGACTTTAAAGGACAAATTCTTTCGTCCTATATGTGCACCATTATGTCGAGATGCACCTCTCAGAGGGCATAGTCAATATCTGTTAGAGTCAAGCAGTACATATAAGGTATTGAATAACCTCTTCTATATAGTGTACCAGCTTATCGTGTTTATGATCTGCTTTTCCTCCATCGGATTGCTCAATAATGTTTTGTCTTAAAGGTATTTTAAAGAAGGACTTATCTAAGTTGTCTCATTCAATACTTAATAATTTTCACTTAACTTCTAAATACTAGGTCTTTAGAGAATCTCTTGCATATCCAGCATGTATTGTTCGGGGGAGCGTGATGTTGCCTTTGTGGAGAAATGGTCAGCTTTTCAGTTATTTTCTCAGGGGATATGATAGATTTCAAACTCATCAATGAAGGATAAGATGGTTAGATTTTTTACAGAACATTCATTAGTAAACTTTAGACTCGTTAATAAAGTTTTATACTTGACTATATTGTTGGTTGCCAGGAATTTGAATGTGATTAAATATTTGATCTCAATCCCTTCATATGATGTCAGGATTATTCCATCTTTGCTACCAACTTGAGAATATGTTCCATCTATACGGAGGGTCCACTTGGGTGGTAATTTATTGAATGTAGCCCCAAAGGATTCTTCAACAGCCTTATCTGAGGCTAAAATTGTTGTTTTGACAATAAAATCCACAAGGGTTAACCCTTTATAGAGTGTCAGACTCGAAACTTTATGTCAAACTTGTTCAATTTGATTACACACTTGATTAAACACCCGAATATCTCTAGCTTTGGTAGAATCCTTTTAAGGGATTGATCTGTCAAGATCATATTTTTATGGGTTTAAAAATAGTCAAAGTTTCCATACAATAAAAACTAAAGCTAAAGCTACATTCTTTGTTTGAGTATACCGAGTCTCTGAGTTGGTTAAGATTTTGTTGACATAGTACACTAGTTGTTGTACTCCTGTTTCTTTCCTGACTAAGATGGTGCTCAATGCTGTGTCAAATAGATAAGTAAAGATATAGACCTCATCCTCTGCAGAACAAGTTGGTAATGGTGGATGTGCCATGTATTCTTTCAAGTTTTGGAAGGCTTTTTGGCAGTTATCTATCCATTAGAAATCATTTGTCTTTGCTCTTCCTAATATTTTGAAAAATGATAAGTAATTCTCAACTCGCTTGGCTATAAATTGGGATAGAGTTGCAAGTCACCAGATTAACCTTTTGGATATCTTTGATTATTTGAGAGGGTTCCATATCCAAAATGACTTTGATCTTTACTAGTTGGTCTCTATCTCTCGTTGAGAGACTATAAAACTCAACTACATACTAAAAGTTACGCTAAAACTTAGTTGGATTTAACTTTATTCAATATATCCTCACTATATTGAATGTCTTTACAAGATCTTTAATACGATTGTTGGCAAATACATCATTGATGAGCATGTCTTCAATGTAAACTTTCATATTTTTTACAATTTGTTACTCGAACATCTTTTTCACAAGCTTCGAATATATGGTACTAGCATTCTTCAAATTAAAAGGTATCACTTTATAACAATAGTTTCCTAATCTGTCGTGATTAAAGTTATCTCTTCATCTTCTTCGTTCATCGGGATTCAATTATACCCTAAATAAATGTCTATAAAACTCAATAACTGGAAAGTGGATGTTGAATCTACCAAATAGTTGATCATTGAAAGTAAGAAACTATCTTTTTGGACATACTTTATTTACATTTGTGGAGTTTATGTACATCATCTATTTCCGATTACTTTTCTTTTATAGGATGATATTGGATAACTAATCCATGTAATTGACCTTCCTGATATAATTAGCATTAGTTAACTTTTTGAGTTCTTCTTAAATGACCACAAGCGTTTCTATGGAGTAATTAGTCTTTACTACCCAATAGGCTTGCTTTTAGGGACGAAGATTAGTCTATGAACCATTATTTCTATTAGAATTTTTGACATATCTGTCAGTATCCATACAAAGACCTCAACATTGCTTCATTCGAAGCTTATCAATTTTTGCTTTAGTGAAGAACTAATTTGGACATATCTGTCTGAATTTGTTAGATTTAAAAGAATCTTAAGCGATAACTTGGCAAGTTGAGTTTGCCGAATGAAGATCTCATTCCGAGGTTGAACTCTTCTATTGGCTGTAGAGGAGTTAGATCATTAATCTATGTTAAATAATAACTTCATCTATTGACCTGGTTTCCTTTAACTTCTCTAATTCCATATATAAATAAAAAAAATTATTTTGAAATATGGGATAGAGATGACTGATCCGAATCATTAGTGAAAAGATTTAGATGTCTATAATCTCAACTAGTTTAGACCTAACAAATTTGTA
>JAODPA010025448.1:0-12758 GCA_025585075.1 Nepenthes mirabilis | reverse complement strand
CAGGTTAACATTCCACGATTTATAACTTCGATTTTTGATTTTGCCAATTTCGGATCTTTGAGCTTTCCAATCCGATTTCTTTCGTACCCCTTGATCTTAATTCACCTATTTTAACTTAATTACTCATTTTTTATCATATTTTTGGACTCAAGTCGTTACACCCTGCTACTCCCATGACAATGGGAGGCCCCCAGCCCAAGAAGAAGCTTCCTGCAGCACCAAGCTAGTGAAGATCAATAGCCACCCAATCTAGCTCCCTTCCCTAAACCAGTCGGAGCTAAGGACCTTCCTCAATGCAAAGAGGATTGCATGCTCTTCTTTGATAGAGGAGAGCATGAAGAAAATCAAGTAGCACGTGCTTATAGGGAGCGCCAACAAACACTCCACTGACCTGAGCAGGCCGCCTTTCACAAGGAAAATCCAGTTGCAATCACTCCCTCACTAGTTCAAGATGCCGATCTTAGAACTCTACGATGGGAGTTCCAATCAAATGGACCATCTGGTTTACTTTTGCATCCTGTTAGGTTTCTAGGGCCTCAATAACACTTCCATATATCTGTACTTTCCTTTGATTATGAAGGGAGACGCCTAGATTTGGTTTTTCTACTTGTAGCTGAATTTAATCCAAATGTTCTAGGAGCTAACTGACAGCTTCCTATTATAGTTTATCTCTAGTTGGAGAAAGGAGAAGTAGCCTTGGCACATTATCCATATTAAGCACGGTCATGTGAAAGTCTAAAGTGCTTCCTGGCCCAATTCACCACTAAGACTCGACAAATATCCAAACTCACCGATAAAGTGAAACTAAATGCCTTAATACGACTCTAGAATCGGGCAATTTTTTCAAGCATTTAGTCCATTAGAACCCTTAGACCTTCTAGGAGGTTGAGAGTATCGCTCACGCTTACATAGCCGCCAAAGCGGACAACAAAGTGAAGTGGCCGGAGTGCACAGACCACTTCTGCTAGGGGTCAGCAAATGGAAAGAAAAGGAATGGAAACAACGTCAACACCCGAGATCTTAGGAAGCAACCCAGGATAGAGCCGAGCGCTCAGAGGGAGTTTAAACTTCTGAACTCGATCCCCTGAATGACTTTCTGATTAACATCTTTATATAGATTTGGGATGAAAAGTTTTTGAAATGGCCTAAGTAGTCCAAGAACTTGAAGGAAGGAGACCAGTCAGAGTACTGCATCTACCATTAATCTTCAGGTTATAGCACGGAAGATTGTTAGATTCTGCAGAGAGAGATTGAGACCCTCATTTAGAAAAAGCACCTCACCAAGTTCTTATGAGACCCAGGGCAAGCCCCTAGCAGAGTAGTAGAAAATGAGCTAGAGCAGCACAGCCGAGGAACCAGGTCACAACTGGAGTTGTCAGCATGGTGACTGCAAGACCACCTAAGAACAATACCTTGGATCGCCTGGAAAAGGCTTCCAGTAGTAAGAAGCTGATGGTAGGAGTTAGGAATGATATCATTAGTTTTAGTGATGACTATACGACACGTGTAATAACTCTCCATTCAGGCCCTCTGATTTTATCAACACTCGTTTAGGATGGTACGATTGACTACTAATTGAAACAAATCTTTATCTATAATGGAAGCCCTCACAATTTGATATATTTTGATACATTCTTTAAACTAAAATTAAAAAAGAACCAAATAATATCAGCCGAGAGACTCCAATACGGTTTGGATAATAAGGTAGTGCCAATCTAGGGAGCCATCTAATTGGAGGTCACTTTAGGATTGTACCCAAAGATAGCATCCCGAATGCTCATGTTCTTAGTGGTCAACCTGCCTTCGGTCTATAACACCATCTTGGAATGGCCCTGCCTGACTGTATTTTGGGTAGTGATGTCGATCCCATACTTAAAAATAAAATTTTTGACAACACACGGTATCAGAGAGGTCCTAGGAAACCAAGTGACTGGGTGAATGTGCTACTTGTCCTAGGTCACTCAAGCGGTCTCAGATCGACTAGCCGAAGACTTTGATCATCGAGATGAAGCTACTTTGCCATAAGCCCAATCCAGTGAGGTGATTGACAAGATCCTATTGGACTCTAGTGATCCTAAGAAATGCATACAGATTGGGAGCTCACTGGCAGGTCCCCTATGTGACTAATTGATCACTTTCCTTCGATAACACCTTGATATCTTTGCGTGGACTTCCACTACATGTTAGGGATACCGACCGGAATAATGATCTATAAGTTGAACCTCAATCCCGATTATAACCCCATTAGGCAAAAGTGGATAAACCATTCTATAGAAAAATTGGTTGCCATACAAGAAGGGATGAAGAAGTTGCTTGACACAAGTTTTATCTAAGAGGTTCAATACCCTGACTGGCTATCAAATATAGTTCTCGTCAAGAAGAGTAATGGAAAGTAGTAGATGTGCATCGACTTCACTGATGTGAATAATGCATATCTAGAGGATAAATTCCTTTGCAAAGGATTGATTTATTGGTAAACCCTACATCTGGGTATGAGCTATTGAGCTTTATAGACACCTATTTGGGCTACAGTTAGACCTGAATGAGCCCTAAAGACGAAAATCATACTTCCTTTATGACGGATGAGAGGACATACTGTTACAAAATCATACCTTTTGTATTAAAAAACGTAGGTGCCACATACCAATGGCTCATGAACAAAATATTTGAGGACCAAATAGGCTAAAATATGGAGGTATATATAGATGACATGTTCATTAAAAGAAAAACCATCAATGACCATATTTGTGACCTTAGTAAAACTTTTGAAGTACTCTGGGTGCATCAGATGAAGCTAAATCTTACCAAGTGTGTTTTTGGAGTATCCCGTGAAAAATTCTTGGCCTTTGTTGTCTCTCAACAGGGGATTAAGGTAAATCCAGAGAAGATAAAAGCCAGCATGGATATGAACCTTCTTTAATCCATGAACGAAGTCTAAAGGCTCACTGGATGCCTCGCAGCACTCTCCCACTTCCCAACAAAGTTGGTAGAAAAGTATCTCCCCTTTTTCAAGGCCCTAAGAGGAATGAAGGCCCATGGATTCCAATGGATGGCAGACTATTGGGAAGCCTTCCAAGAGTTGAAATAATATCTCACTAGTCCTCCTTTCTTGACATTACCAAAAGAAGGCAAAGATCTATACATATACCTAACGGTTTAGGATATAATGCTAAGCTCGGTCCTGATCAAGTAGCAGTCCAATGTGTAACAACTAATCTACTACGTTAATAAAATCTTGACTGACATCAAGACCTATTACTCGTGCATAGAAAGGATCACCCTAGTGCTCATCTACTCTACAAGGAAGCAACAACCATACTTTTAGGCGTACAAGATCGTCATCTTACTTGATCAACCTTTGAAGGGAATCCTGCAGAAACCTGATGTGGCTTGGCGATTGTTAAGTGGGCCATCGAATTAAGCAAATTTGACGTGAAATTTTGACTGAGGCTGACCATAAAGGCTTGGCCCTTGCAAAGTCATAGTTGAAACGATAATCTCGATTCCAGACACCCACAATCCTGTGAGGATGCCCACCGGCAAGAGGAAGTTCTAATCTAGATGCTGCACGTAGATCGATCATTGATGTAATCAGGCAGCAGGGCAGGTGTGATCTTGAAGACTCTTGATGGGGTCAGAGATAAAATATTTGATGACATGTGGATTCCCAACCACTCATAATGTCGCCAATTACAAAGCTTCACTCGTTGGGCTCCGATTTGCAAGAGAGTGTTCCACAAAGAATTTGATCATCTACGGCGATTGGCAAGAGATAGTGCATATCCTGAGGGAGAAAAAAATATAAGGTAGACTAGCTGGTCATAGCAGTAGCGACTGAAAATCCAAAATAGTATTCTTGGGACATGCGAGATGTTTTGGCCTCCCTAAGCATAGAAGTAAAAGTGGGAAGTATTGCAGGTATCAAATGATGAAAATTGAATGACCCTGTACCAAAGGTACATCACCGATGACACTCTACAGGAAAACCTAGAGGAAACCAAGCACATAAAGAAGATGGCAGGTAGGTACACCATCATGGATGGGAAGTTGTACCATCGTGGGTACTCCACCCATTACATATGGTTTCTCATGCTAGAAGAAGCCAATTACGCACTGAGCAAGATGCACCTTGGCATTTATGGATCATACATCGGTGTCAAGGACCTTTCCTTCAAGATAATACAGTACAACTATTATTGGTCGATGATGAAGCAAGATGTTGTGGAGTTCGTGAAGAAATGAAAGAATTACCAAGTTCATGGCAATGTTCCTCATTAGCCACAGATGAAACTTCAAGCCTTGTAGGCACTGTGACCATTCGCATAGTGGGGCTTGACATACTTAGCCCACTGCCTATTGCGTTTGAGCCAAGAAAATTCATCATAGACAGCATCGAATACTTTACAAAGTGGGTTGAAACCTCTCTACTGACTCGAATTACCAAACAGAATGCCATAGAGTTCATTTGATAAAGTATTGTATATAGATTTGGAATTTTTAAGGTCATAGTGACCAACAATGGAACCCAATTCATTAGCAAGTATTTCACCAAGTACTGTTCGAGTTTGGAGATAAGGTTGGTTCATACTTTCATCGCATATCCGCAAACGAACGGGCAAGTGAAAATCACAAATCGAATCCTATTGAACATACTAAAGATGAAGCTAGAAAATGCCGGGGCTCTCGGGTGGACGAACTACTGTTCGTATTGTGGTCATATTAGATAACACTGAAGAAACCTACCCACGAGACACCCCTTAGTTTATATTATGGGATTGAAGCAGTCATCCAAGTAGAGATTGAACTGGCCTACCATAGGGTTGAGAGTTACAATCCGCTCAACAACTCCTAACAACTTAGAGAGCATCTCGACCTGTTAGAGGTAATCTGGGATCCAGCCAAGATGCTCACGACGGTCTATCAGCAGTGGATTGCTCAGAAGTACAATAAGAGGGTAAAAGCACACCAACTCGAGGTGGGGAATCTAGTTTTGTGGAATATAGAGGTTACGAGTAAGAATGTCAATAGGAACAAACTTTCCCTAAATTAGGAGGGATCGTTCTTAATTTCAACGATTCTCCAAAACGGTGCGTACAAGTTGCGTACCCAAAATAGCAAATTGGTCATGAGGATATAAAACACCATCTACCTCAAAAAATATTACCAATAATCCCCTGTCGAATCCAGGTAAGTACAGTATGCATCATAAGGAATGCTTATAAAATGTATCACATTTCAATTAATAAAATAATTGATTATTTATTTTTGTTTATTCATATATATGCTTGCATGACATCACATTCATTCAAAGACCTAGATTATCCCTAAGTTGGGTTAACTCTTTTACCTGCGCCTCGACCGACTGTGAGGTTTTAGGTCTAAAAATATAATAAATACAAGGAAAACAACGTGATAATAATAAATATTAGACCTATTGAATGAATGAGTATGCGTATCGGAAGAAAAATCGGGTTGTGAACTGTTGAAGCACTGCCAGCAGATCGCGCCTGTTGTGCGCTCGAGCACAGGCTCAAGCACAAAAAGCAGTGGCGCAAGTAGCATGCCGTGCCTGCTGCGTGCTTAAGCTGAGCTCGACCGGTAAAATCCAGTAGCTTTCCCGCCCGCTGAGCACTTGTGCATGCTCGAGCGGTAAAATCTAGTAGCTCTCCCGCCCACTGAGCACCTGTGCGCACTCGAGCGTAGGCTGGCAGTGAGGCTGCCCTCGCCGCTGGCTCGACCGGCGCTCGAGCACCCCGACGGTATAAAAATGCGACCTGCTTCGCATTTTTTTGATTTTCCTCATTTCCAGAAGTCTTTTGGAGAGGAGGAGAGAGGAAGAGCACCGATTTTAGAGAGAGAAAGGAGGAGATTGAAGCGTAGAGTCTAAATCCGTCCGGGAGCCAGTTATAAAAGTGATAGCACGCGTCGAGGTAAGTGTTCTCATACTCACTAACTTTCTTCTTCCAATGTTTTTTGATTATCATCGGGTATTTTCATCTCGATACCAATCCAAATCATGAAAAATGTGATACCCGTGACTTGAGACTAAGGATTGTGTAATTTATTGTCTGATTTACTCATCGATCCGATCGGTGGTGTACCACCAAACCCTAACCTACAGGAATTGGGAGTTTTCAATTTCCACACCTTACCTCATTAAATTAACCCAAAAATATGAATCCCCACGTCCCAAATGTATATATAGGTTGGCAGCGTGATCGATCTTGCACATTTTGACCCGTTCGCGGCATCCGGGCCCTCTAAATGGGCGCTGACACTGTTCACCCGAGACAAAAAGAGAAAATTGCATGTTTTTACCTTCATAAAATGTTGAAATGACTTTAAAATATGAATCCTCGCATCCCAAAAGTAAGTATGTGTTGACCGGACGTCTGATTTTGCAAAATTTGACCCTTTCGCGGCGTCCGATCCCACTAAAAGTTGCCTGACACTGTTCACCCAAATTTGGAAGGTAAGTGTGCATGCTTTAGCTCTCTTCAGTTGTGATGGAACTTATGACTAAATGTTGTGTCAAATTATAAGCTCTAAATGTGTAATTATGCACCGGGAGCAAGAGGATGCATCCCGGAGGCTTCTAAGGTGGTGTTTGACCAACAGAGATAAGTATAACCAAACTCTCTTACGAGTTGAACTTATTGGTGGAAATATCTAAGCTCAAAATGAAAGAAAGGAATCAAACGAGTAAATAGAAGGGAATCCACAAAGTGTAATGTGATGGATTTGGTTTCCCGAATGGAGACGTGTGATGAATATGTGATTTTTCAATTTGAGAATGTATACGGAAAATGGTGGATTCCCCTTCAAAGGATTAAGACTAATCTTAAAAATAGGACAACAGATCATAGGGGTAGTACCATCTAACTTACCATGTACATCACGGTAGGAATCCAAGGAATACTCCAGCTGCTCCTGAGGGAGGATGATGTTCAGGGTATGCTTTAGGATGCTACTGTGAAAGAACGATAATTGTCTTGGTCCCCGGGGGATATAGGGTGATTGAGAAGGCCGAGTACTGCAGGCCTAAAATGTAGCCGATGGTCGAGTACTGCAGACCTAAAATATAACTGATAGTCGAGTGCTGTAGACCTAGAATGTAGCTGATGGTCCAGTGCTGCAGACCTAAAATGTAGCCGGCCTTAGAATGTGTGGCAGACATATTCCTTCCTCATCCTCTCATATCGTTGGTTAGTACGACCTACTAGTTCGGGTTCGCAAAGATTGATGAAAGTAATGAAAATGAATGAACGTAATCAGAACAAACATGCAAACTAAATGATTCCAGATGTTCCGTCTCCTCACATGCTTCCTTTATTCAAGTATATGTTTCCTCTACCCAATTACTGTCTTTCCTATAAATTATTATAATTAGTGATGTATGATTTCATTTGTTGGGCTGTACGCTCACCCTTTCTATATGTCTTTCATATAAGAACACATTGATGCCCGATGAGACAGAGTACGCCATAGAAGTGCCATAGACAGCTGATATTGCATGCAGGGCTCGGGATTGGGACTTAGCTGATTTTGTGTATGAAATAGGAATTTTGGTCCTATTTTGTAAATTGTGTAAAATTTGTATGGTGATGATTAATGATATTTAGCATGAACGAATGATGGATCAATTTTCGCTATATATTGTGGTTTTATACTTCTGCAGGTTCTTCTCATTGTGATTATGATCGAGGTTCCTAGTTGGCATCCTTCCCCACTGGCATTATACTGGAGTTATGTTGTTGGTGCCGCCTTGATTGATGCGGCGATTAGATCCTGTGTAGTGTGTTTGTTATTAAGACTTGTAGTTCTATTATGGATGGTTGTAGATTGTTGTGCAGGGTTGATTTACAGGTGTTTATATTTTGGCAATGCTTGATTTACAAACGAAACTCTACC
Source organism: Nepenthes mirabilis (assembly GCA_025585075.1). Taxonomy (NCBI): domain Eukaryota; kingdom Viridiplantae; phylum Streptophyta; class Magnoliopsida; order Caryophyllales; family Nepenthaceae; genus Nepenthes; species Nepenthes mirabilis. Next base: position 4,847 of record JAODPA010025448.1, on the reverse strand, counting down.
CAATTTTCTACAGAAATTAATAATTTTAATTAGGAGTACTAGTTTATTATTATCCTTGACGGAGGTTATTTAAGAAAAGTAACCCGGTCCGTCACAGTTGGTATCAAAGAAGGGATGCCTTATGATGGATCTAAATTTATGCGGAAGCCCAGGATAGTATGGGTTAAGGTCGAATGAGTGAACATGGAAAAGTTAGGATAATTAAGTACCCTCATTTCGAATGTTCTCTTTAATTGCATAAGTGTTATCATATCTGGTAATATCATTGGAGACGGTTAAACCTTTGGCTCAACCTTTGTTGTTTCTTTTTCAGTGGTGACTTCTAAAGTTGGCGATGCCGCCTAGACGTCAAGGTTTGCAAAGGGATGAGTCACCCCGAGATCGAGAGGCAGAGTATCTGAATTTGTTGGGGTGTTTCACGAACATCATTGAAAATATGTAGCAACGACATCTGCCCCTGTTCCTGCTCCAGCTCCTGTTCAGGCTCCTGCTAATCCAGAACCATCTGCTTATGATCACTTCGTTCAGGAGCGAGTATCGGCATTTACGGGAGAGCCTGACCCACTTAAGGCAGATTCATAGTTAGAGAGCCTTAAGAGAGTATTTGCCGTGATCAGATGCTTAGCAGAGGATCAGGTGCTGTTTACGTCTTACCGATTGGAAGGTGGGGCACACCATTGGTGGCAGATGAGAAAAAAAGTGTTGGGTGTACCGGAGGCTGAGATTACCTGGAAAATATTTGAGGATGTGTTTTTAGAGAAATATTTTCCCTTTAGCCTCCGTGTTCAGAAAGAGGAGGAATTTCTCAAGCTAAGGCAGGGGAACCGGACGATGGCGGAGTACAACGCCAAGTTTTCAGAATTATCACGATTTGATCTCTACATGGTCGAAGATGAAGAAAGGAGGATGAGGAAGTTCTTAATGGGCTTACGGGATGACATTTGCAAGCAGCTGGCGACCCTTAAATTGGCCACCTACACTGATGTATTGGATCGGGCCTTGATTTGCGAGCAAAAGCATGCAAAGGAAGAATTTTTCAGAAAGAGGTCGACTAGTAAGAGCGGGACAAGTGCTAGCACCAGGACTAGTTCGAGAAAACCATACAAGAATCTGAGGCAGCCGGTTTCTGGATAGAGTGGACAGAGAGTGGCCAGATTTTATCATCTTCTCAAGCCTTGATGGGTTTATGTCAACACTATGAAAGAATGCATGAGGGTAAACCGTGTCACAGGTTGACGGGTGTTTGCTTCACTTGTGGCCAAGTGGGGCAAAGAGCCAAAGCGTGCCCTCAGTCATCGAGGATTAGGGCTCCAAAGTCAGCAGTGCAGGGTAAAGCTTTTGTAGTGTCTGCTAGTGAGGCCAGAGCATCAGATGAGGTGGTGGAAGGTATACTTTCGGTTTGTGGTATTTCTTGCTCAGTACTTTTTGACTCTGGGTCCACACACTTCTTTATTTCCTCTCGACTGGTTTGTTGTATTACACCCTCCCCGTGACCCTTGATTTTTCTTTAGTTGCATGCACACCCATGGGGTCCTCTATTGTGACCGATGTGTCCTATCCATGGTGTATTATGGGGGTGAAGGGACTTCTTCTAGCAGATGATTTAATTCTTCTAGATATGCGTAATTTTGATGTTATCTTGGGTATGAATTGGCTATCTAAGTATCACGCCACTATTGATTGTTTCCACAAAAGGGTAGACTTTACTATTCCGAATTGCAAACCTTTCAATATTCAAGGAGTTCAGAGAGTGGAGCCGTCTAGTTTTATTTCTACTCTACAGGTTCGCCATTTGTTAAATAGTGGGTGCGAAACCTTTTTGGCTTATGTCAGTGTGGGGGAAAGTCAGGATTTGCCCGTAAAGGACATTCCGATTGTGTGTGAATTCAAGGACGTGTTTCCCGACAATTTGTCTGCCCTGCCACCACATCGTGAGATTGAATTTGGGATTGATCTCGTGCCGAGATCGACACGCATTTCGAAAGCCCCCCTACCGCATGGCTCCTGTTGAATTAAAAGAGTTGTAAAAGCAGCTACAGGCTTGATACAGGTTTCATTAGACCCAGTGTATCGCCGTGGGGCGCTCTGGTCCTATTCGTCAAAAAGAATGATGGGGCCTTGAGGTTATGTATAGACTACCGTGAGTTGAATAAAATTACAATTAAGAATAAGTATCCTTTGCCGCGGATCGATGACCTCTTTGACCAATTATAGGGATCCTTAGTGTATTCCAAGATTGACCTTCAGTTGGGATATCATCAGCTTCGTATTAAGCAGGAGGATATTGCAAAGACGGCTTTCCGAACGAGGTATGGTCACTATGAATTTTTGGTGACACCGTTCAGGTTGACTAATGCTCCAGCCATGTTTATGGACTTGATGAATCGGGTCTTCCAGCCATTCTTGGATAAGTTTGCTGTGATTTTCATTGATGATATTCTAATTTACTCCAAGGTTCGCGCCGACCATGAAGGGCACCTGAGAATTGTGCTACAGACTCTTTGGGAACATTAGTTGTACGCGAAGTTGAAGAAGTGTGAGTTTTGGCTTGACAGGGTGGTGTTCTTAGGCTATGTAATTTCTCACTGAGGCATCTCGGTGGACCCACAGAAAATTGAAGCGGTAGTTAATTGGAGTCGGCCGACGACCGTGTCAGAAGTTCGAAGCCTTTTGGGGATGACTAGTTATTATTGTCGTTTTGTGGAGAATTTTTCTCGGATAGCCTTGCCCCTCACCCGTCTGACAAAGAAGGAGGTAAGTTTTGCCTAAACCGAGGAGTGTGACAAAAGCTTCCAAGAGTTGAAGGATCGGTTGATAACTGCCCTGATTCTGACTCTTCCTGATAATTTTGGTGGGTTCGAAGTATACTGCGATGCATCTAAAGTGGGACTCGGATGTGTTCTTATGCAAGAGGGAAGAGTAGTTGCTTATAGGTCTCGACAGTTGAAGACTCATGAGAAAAATTATCCGACCCATGACTTAGAGTTGACCGCGGTGGTTTTTACTTTGAAAATCTGGAGACACCATCTTTATGGCGAGAAATTCCTAGTGTACTCCAACCACAAGAGCCTTAAGTATTTGTTCTTGCAGAAAGAGCTAAATATGAGGCAGCGGCAATCGATTAAGTTTCTAAAGGACTACGATTGTGAGATCCAGTATCGACCGGGGAAAGCGAATGTGGTCGCAGATGCCTTGAATCATCGAACCTGTTGGGTGGTGACCATGCAGATTAAGCAGATAGAGTTGCTAGACTGCTTGAAGTCTTTCCATATCTAGCGCTACGCTAAGGGTAACCAGATGATGTTATTCTTTCTACAGGTACAGCCTGAGATCCTTCAGAGGATCAAGGAAGGATAGGTGAGTGACCCATTTCTGATGGATATTGTTGGGGACCTTAGTAGGGACTCTCGAGTTGATTTTAGTGTGCGTGCAGATGGAGTTTTGAGATTTTGGGAGCGGCTATGTGTACTAGATGTTAAAGAATTAAAGGAAGAAATAATGAAGGAGGCACACAGGACTCGGTACACGATTCACCCCGGTATAAACAAGATGTATCAAGATTTGAGGAAGATGTTCTGGTGGAGAAACATGCGGAGAGAGATCGTGGCTTTCGTTAATCAATGTCTTGTCTGTCAGCAGCTAAAGGCTCAGAGGAGAAAGCCTTCTGGATTGTTACAACCCCTACAAATTCCCAGCTGGAAGTAGGAGGACATATCGATGGACTTTGTGTCAAGATTGCCTAGAACTCTAAAGAATCATGATGTGATCTCGGTCATTGTTGACCGGTTGACGAAATCTGCTCATTTTATAGCCATTCGGACTACGCACTCCTACGATCGTCTGGCATAGTTGTACATCAATGAGATCGTGAGGTTGCATGGCGTGCCAGCATTGATTGTGTCCGATTGCGACCCATGGTTCGTCTCTAAATTTTGGGAGAGCTTGCATCGGGAGTTAGGAATGAACCTGAAGTTTAGTACGGCGTATCATCCTCAGACGGATTGCTAGTCTAAGCGGACGATCTAGATACTAGAGGATATGCTTCGGGCTTTGGTATTGGAGTTCCATGGGAATTGGGATGATTTCCTAGTGTTGGCCGAGTTTGCTTATAACAACAGTTTCCAAGCGAGTATCGGAATGGCTCCCTTTGAGGCACTTTATGATAGGAAGTGTCGATCTCTCATCCATTAGGAGGAGACCGGGGATAGGCGATTGTTGGGCCCGAATGTTATTCGGGAGACATCGGAAAAGATCGCGGTGGTTGTGAAAAAGTTAAAAGTCGCCCAGAGCCAACAGAAAAGTTATATTGATCAAAGGAGATCTGAGATCAGATTTGAGGTTGGAGATTTCATCTTCCTTAAGGTCTCGCCATGGAAGGGGATTTCCCGATTTGACGTAAAAGGGGAGCTGAAGGTGCGTTTCATTGGACCGTTTGAGGTTCTTGAGTGAGTTGGTGAGGTGGCATACCATCTAGCTTTCCCACCGAGTTTGGCCGAGGTGCATAACTCCTTCCATGTTTTTATGTTAAGGAAATACGTATATGATCCATCTCATGTAATTCATTATGGTCCTTTTGCTATCAATGAGGATTTAGCTTATGTAGAGGAACCGGTGGAAATCTTAGATTGCAAGGACCAAATTTTGCACTCCAAGACGATTCCTCTCGTGAAAGTTTTATGGAGGAATCACTCCCATGAGGAGGCGACATGGGAAAGAGAGGACAAAATCCGGGGAAAGCATCACCATCTATTCTGAGGTATGTAGCTTATTCAAGTTTTTTTTTAGATTCGTTAAATTTTGGGATGAAATTTCTATAAGTGGGGGAGAGTTGTGAGGTTTTGGGTCTA
>JAODPA010025437.1:0-12759 GCA_025585075.1 Nepenthes mirabilis | reverse complement strand
GGACAGCCATCAGGTGTCACCGATATCAATCCATGGTCCCAGGAAACAGCAGAGAAGAATCATATGCCAGCACCATGGCCCAGGCCGACCAAAGCAAGTCAGCAAGTCCAAATAACTATCAGTATTCGCTGTCTCGACATCAGCACCTGCACAACACGCCTTCAAACCACTTCCGGGAAGCCATCAGTAGCAACTACTCATTCCAAATAGAAAGGCATCAACGCCAGTAAGTTTACCAAGAGCAGACAATATCATTTCAGCCAAAAGGGCGACCACAACATACCACCTTCCGTCTGCTGCAACAGATCCAGTTGTTCAACCACATCAACAAGCTTCATGCACCAGTTTCAACAAACCAGTGGCACCCACACAACACTATACAACGACTTGCCTTTACAGATGACCTTCTTCTTTTCTCTCATGCTGATATTACCTCTATTCGGATTCTTAAAGATTGTCTTGAGGAGTTCCAATGGCTCTCAGGACTCTCGGCAAATAGAAATAAAAGTGAGGTATTTATCTGTGCAAAGGACTGCACTATCCATCATAACATTATTGGTCTTTTGGGCTTCAAGATGGGTAGTCTTCCAATTCGTTATTGTGGAGTGCCTTTGATCACCACTAGGCTCTCTTCCAAGGATTGTACTTCTCTTATAGATCGCATTACTCGTCAGATTCATTCTTGGAAGAATAGGTGGTTATCATTTGGAGGTCGCTTGCAACTTGTCGCATCTATTCTTTCCTCCATTCATCTCTACTGGGCATCAATTTTCATCTTACCCAAATCTATTCTCAAATCGATTGAATGTATCATTCGTCGGTTCCTCTGGTCTGGATCTTCTGAAGGAAAGTTTACTGCAAAGGTCGCATGGGATGAAGTGTGCTACCCTAAAAGTGAGGGTGGGTTGGGTCTTAGAAACCTGCGGGATCTGAATAAAACTCTCATATGCAAACTCCTGTGGAGGCTCATCTCTAAGGATCCTGAGTCGGTCTGGTCCTCTTGGATCCATAGAAACAGGATAAAAGACCGCTGTATTTGGACTATTAAAGTCCCGGAGTCAACACCGTGGAGTTGGAGGAAGATTATGAAACTTCGCCCATTCATGTGCTCTCACTCCATCCATACCATCGGTGATGGGTCTGATACTTTTTTATGGCATGACAATTGGCACCCGTTGGGGCCATTGAGTATGGTTAGTTCTGATCAGGAGTAGAGAGAGACGCTCTCTTCTCTCTCTAAATTTTCAAATTCGTCCCGCTTGCGATTTTGAATCCTCGGCTCCGACGGCCATGGCCAGCAGCTTCGAGCCCCTCTCGGGTCCTTTACCGGGCACTGATTCTCCTGTCCACACAATTCCTTCCTCTCCTAAGGCTCCAGTGTCTTCAGCACCTTCTTATTCCCTCCCGGGGCATGATGAAGCTCATTGCCGTTCCAAGGTTTTAAAACCTCCAACTGGTAATTCTAGCTCCAAATCCCCCATTTCTGGTCATGTGGAACAAGCCCAGATGGATCCATCGCCATGCCCTGAGCACTTGACCGTTGAATGTGTTCCCAATTCTGGGGATGTGAGTAGTCCCCCTATTGGGGCTATGTTGGACTCTCATTCCCTCCCTGGAATGCTGGTTCCCACGACCCCAGTTGCCTCTACCCCTGGCCCGGTGTCCCTGGCTCCTATGGACCATTCTGCCTGCACCCCTGATGCACTGCTCCCCCCTCTGGACCCCATTGCTTGCACCCCTGATGCAATGCTTCCGGCCTCAGTCCATGGCTCCAGTATCCAGATTGAGTGTGTTCCATCAAACTCATTTGCTGACAGTGGGCGCCATGTATGCCTATCGGATGCCTGTAGGTGTTTGGATGGTCCTCCCGATTCGCAAAGTAATGATTTGTTTCCTAACTCCCCTGATTCCGAAACTCATCATCATCCTTTTGATATTGATGAGTTTATGCTTACCCCAAGCTCTATCAAGAGGATTTCTAAGAAGTACTCTAATTCCTCTTTGGTAGATGATTTGCGGGGCTTGGAGTCTGATTGGAAGACTTCTAAGACTAGAAAAAAGAAAAAAGCTGCATCTAAAAAATCTAAGGGCGCTTCTGGCTCTTAGGCCTTTGCTGCTGAGTTATTTTTTGACTGGGTCTTGCTCCCGGGGCCCTGGTTCTGATATCCTGTCTTTGGGCAGTTTCTGTGCTACTGGATGCTATATCTACGCAAGTTTTTGGCTTGAATTAAATATGGTTGGGTGTTGATGGGTGTTTGCCATTATCTGTCTTTTTGGAAATTTAGCTATAAGGTCTCGTGAGGACCTGTATTGGGATGATGGAAGATGCTCTGTTATGGTGATGTGGCTGTTGGCACATTGGCCAGTTCTCTGCTTGATGTAGAAAAGGTTTTCAGTGGAGTTGCTGGTTCGCCTAGCTACTGGCCAGCTGCTGATGGTGATTGCCTTTCTCTATTTATGGATGCTGTGGGCTTGGGTTGTGGTGATGGAGCTGATCTGCTATGGTGGGGTGGCTGTCATTACTTTGGCTGGCTCACCTTCTTCCTGTTAGCTTGGTTGTTCCCATGATAATGGTTTCTTTGTGGAGTTGCAAACTCTACCTTGGTGAGTCCCTTGTAATGTTTCTCTGCCAATGCTGCTGTTGAAGGTGGATTGGGATTTAGATGTTGCTGGGGTCAGCGGCTTCCTTCCTGTCAATGCTGAGCACGGTCTGTGCTCTGTGCTGATTTGTTGTTGTGTTAGATGCTGCAGGTTTGCTGATATAGTTGGCTGTTGGTTCAGTTCTGGCTGGTTCTCTGTCTGATGTAGTAACGATGTAGCTTCTATGCTTATTGAGTCTGGTCCAAGGTCTGCAGTTTAACTGGTTACAGACCAGCTGCTGATGGTGATTGGTCCTTCTCTGATTGAGTCTGCCATATGGCTGCTGAGGGCTTATGTTGTGGCGTTGGAGTTGCTTTAATGTGCTGATGTAGCTGTCACTTCATTGGCCGGATCTTCGCTGAGGTCTTTGTTGATGGTGTATCGGATTTAGCTGCTGTTGGGGTATTTGCTGAGCCCATTACGTGCTCTCTGCTGATTTAGAAGCAGCAGGTGTTGGGATATGATGTCTGCTTTGAGGTTGGCTGATGTCTTGGATACAATGATTCAGCTGTTATGGGAATCAGCTGGCTGATTCTCTTGGGCAATCCGGTTCTTTTGATTCCACTGCCTCCGGGTCCTTTGGCGTGAAGGCTGATTGGCTTGATGCAGAAAGCTGGATTTGGTGGGATGTCTTGCTGGGTTTGCTGAGGTGCTAATATTGCATCTGATGCTACTCATTTTCATCTGTGGCCATGCTTGGGGCTGATGATTGACGCTGGTTGCTGGAAGAAGCCTGATTTGCTGGTTCAGGCTGCCATAGTTGGTGTGGTGCGGGATGTGATGCTGAAACATATTGAGTTGGCCTGTTTGCTTCCTAAAGTTGAAGCATGGATTGTATTGCCCATGGTTTTTAGCATGATAGCTGTCTGGGGAGATGTGATGCAGATGTATGTTGTTGATGCCCATGGTTACTGCCTATGGCTTTGTTGGCTCGCTGCTGTTGTCCACTTTTACTGGAAGATCCAAGATGGATCTGTTATTTTGGTTTGCTGTGTCGACTTCATCGATTTAGGAGTAGCTAATCACGAACTTGTTAGTGTGAAATAGACAACAGGTTTATGTGGTAGTTTTTAATGTTTTTCTTTTCTGATGTACCAGTTGCTCGGGGCATGCCCTAGCGCTTTATGTTTTACCTCTAAGTAAAATACTGTGAGTTAAAACATATATCTTGTAATTTTTTCTTCCATTAATCTAAAATTCTTACTTACGAAAAAAAAGGTTTCCCCCCCCCACATCCATTTGCTGCCCCGAAGGTTGCTGAGGGCCTTAGTGGCTGTTGTGGGAGTAGCCCCACCAATGTGGCGGTGACGGACTCTCAAACCTCCCCTGGTCTGCTGGATTCCCAGAAACCAGTTCCCCCTACTCTTGGTCTGGTATCCCAGACACCTCTGGAGCCTACTGACTGCACCCCTGTTTTTGGCCCCTGTCTCCCAGATTCCTCTGCTATTGAGCCAAAATTGTGCCATTTGGATCATTCCGGTTGCTTGGATGGCCTTCCTGGTATGCAGATTAATGATTTAGGTATTGATTCTGGCTCCGACAGTGATCCAACTCCTAATTTAATCTCTCGAATTATAAAAAAGTATGGTTTGGTGTCTTCTAGGAATGGGGGAACTGCCCCTGCCTCTGAAATCTATACCGGCCGGGCTGTGGACTATTCTAAAGAGAAATTTTTAAATGTCAATGAGGCTTTGGCTATGGACTGCGATTCTTGGAAGCTTTCTCATTCTCGAAAAAAGAACAAATCCAAAAAATCCAAGGCATCACCCCAATCTTAGGGGTCGTGCTGATGGTTTCTGCGGGTTTTGTATGGATCAAATAAATCCAGCATTTGTTTTGCTGGTTATTTTGTGATAGCTTGAATATCTTGGTTTCTGGTATTTATGTAATGCATCTATCCACCGTCTAGAGAGAGAAGCTCTCGCTTCTCTCTTCGTTTTCAAACTTCGAATTCAAAATTTGACTTCGATTTTGGCCGCGTCTTCAGCGACGCTTCTCATCTGGCCGGGCGGCGCCGGAGTCATCCATGGCCGGTCTCCTGGATGCCTAGCCCGACCGTCTCCCGTTTCTCCTCTTCTTCTTTTACTCACGCGGCGGCACTGAGAACTCTTAGGTTTCGGTGTCGTCCTTGCCGTTCGGCCCTAAATCTCCTCTGTTCGAGCTTTGGCAGTGCGATTTCTATGGCTCTGGTTACTCTATGGGTGTTCCTTCGGTTCATCCGTCTCGGTGTGGTTTGGATTTTCCACCCTATTCTCTAGCGCTGGCCGGCCCTGTTCCAGGGCTCCGTGCGTTTTGCCCATTTCTGCTTACTCGCTGGATGTGCTCAGTCCCTTTGCCCTTCTGATTGGCTCGAGAGGTGCTGTTTGACGCTTTCATCGTCTCTGTTCTCCTCGAAGAATCTGGCGATGACAAAGGCTTGGATCAACTGGATGTGGTTCTGAAGAGCTGGCTGAAGACTGCTTTGATGCAAGAGATCCTCCAGGTGCGATGGATTTCCATCTGCTTGCAGCCACTGGCTGTGGGATGTTGGGTTCTCTCCGTTGTAATTGCTTACGCTGCTCGTTGGTTTTGATGTTGACGAACGCCTGAGCCCGGCTTCTGAAGCCTCTCTGCCGGTACGTTCCTTCCGGTGTGATGGGTTGGGGGAGCCTGTTTGTTAATCTGGTATGGAAGTATGGGCTGGAGTGCGGATGTAGTGGGAGTGGCCATGTTCGGACGCTGAAAATTCTTCCAATGAGGTGAGTTGTCTGCAGCTGTCATAGTTGCTTTGTTGTAGTCCATTGGATTCCTGTTGTCTGACTATTACTGCCAGTTTGTTTGCTGTTGTTGCTTTGCAACATTTTTGCTTGTGCTGCAATGGATGATGATCCTTCATTGGCTGATCCCATTGGCCGATGTATGACGATCCTCTGCTATGGTCCTTGCTGATGCTTGAAGGTTACTGCTTCTGGTGTTGGTGGATCTGCTGCCTGTGAGGTTGTTGAATTGCTGGCTTCTGGCAATTTCATCCTCACTGGTGTGGTTAATCAGATGCCCCTGTGATGGACTTTCTGTTCTGTTGTGGCTACCATCTCTATTGGTTGTAACGTTTGCGTGCATTAGTAGCTTCCATGTGTCTTGGTTCTGGAATGATTGCATCCTGCTGGATGTAATGTTTGGGGCGGCAGCCTTGTGGTGTGCCCTTGCTGGTTGAATTCGAAGCTGGTATTTCGGGTGAGTGTGATGCAGCTGCCTGTTGCTCCTGCTGGTGGAATTCTAGGGGTGCCTCTAGGATGCTGGCAATTTTTGTTTTGATGTAGTAGTTGGATGATGCTCCTAACGCTGGAAGTGGAAACAGCTGCTGTTGCATCTTTCCTTGCTGGTGCAGTTTTGCCTGCCGTTTGTTGCTGCATTCGGATGCTGTCCTGCTGCTGGCTGTGTTGAATTTTGGCCCTTTGCTGTAGGGTGCCATTTTTGTTGCTGGTGCCATATATTGGTGGGCGTTGATCTTGCTGCAGATGGCTTTAACTGGTTTGCTGAATAGGCTCTGATGGTTATTTGGCATGCTTGGAGGAGGATTGGCAGTATGATGCTAATCTGTTGGAGTTGTAGCATATTGCTTCATGCAGTTGGAATACCTGGGCTGCAGATTGGCTGTGGGAAGCTTGTTTTTGATGTTGCAATTACTATGGGGCTACCGGATGTGGTTGATCCTGTTACCTCGGGAGTAACAGATTTTGAATCTGATTTTGTAAAATGACTGTGTTCATTTTCTATGTTCTGTTAGATTGCTCCTCTTAGGAGTTTTTTTTTTGAGTTTTTCTTAAATGTACCAGTTGCTCGGGGTATACCCCAGCGTCTTATGTTCTAACTCCAAGTCAAAATTTGGAGTTATAACATAATTTTTTGTAAACTTTTCTCCCTATAATCCAAAATACACACTTACTTACCAAAAAAAAAAAACGGTATTTATGTAATGCAGTTGGGCAAACTGGGGTTATTGAGTTTTTGTCGTGAATGCTTGGTGGTCTTGATCTATCCCCTGATTTTAACCCCTGATTTTGGACTTTGCTGCCTCCACTTGTTTCTAGGTGGACTTGGCTCCTCCAAGTCAGGCCTCAGACCAGCTGATGAAGGTGATTGCCCCTTCTCTGTTTGAGATTGCCGTATGGCTATTGTGGGCCTATGCTATGGTGATGCAGATGCTACGAAGTGGTGTGTGGATATGCTGTCTGCTGGTTTGTTGGTTGAAGCCTGGCTCCTACATCTGCTGATGTTGGATGACAGCAGCTGGTGAATAAGCTTGGCTGTTTTTGCTTATTTTGTTGCTGGTGGTGTGTTTTGTTGGCCGCAAATTGCTGCTGAATTTGCTGTAAAATAGCAGCAACTGAAGTAGGAGGTTCTATAAAGACTTTCTATAATCCCGTCTTTGCCCACTTCTTCGGCGGAGTCTTTTTAGATGCTCAACTTTCTGTTTGTTGGGCTAAAAAACTAGTGCTGTTTGGATGACAGCGGCAACTGTCTACTGTTGCATTGTTTGATGATGGATATCTCCTATTAGGTTGATAGATGGTATTCCTTGTGCTGATGGAATTTTGTTTGATGCATATTTGATGCACTGGTGATGTTGAACAGTAGCGCCTGATGGATTCTATCCCTGGTGTAGTTGGCCAGATGTGTGATGCTGAGTCTTGACTTTGGTGGCTCGTTGTTGTTGACCACTTATGCTGGTTTGAGTGTTGCGCCTGGTGCTGGTGGCGGTTTGGAACTTTGGCCAACGGCCTTCTTCGATTGTATTTATTGTTGAATGAATATGTTGCCTCAGATTGAGTAGCATCTCTTTGATCACAAGTGTACCATTGGCTTGTGATTATCTTGCAGTGCTGCTGTTTGGTAGTGCACCGGGCCGATTGGTTGCTGTTGCTGGCCCTGTGATGATTCGGCTGCTCTGAGTCTACTCTGAATGTTACTGAGTTGCTTGATTCTTGACATGGCTCTGCTTCTCCAGTTGTCATGATTTTATGCCCCCACTGTTGCTCTGTTGGCACCGATAAGCTTTAAATTTGGCTGTTATTGGGGTGTACTCTCTGGAGTTCTATGCTGTTTGCCGATCTGGCTTTTTTCCATGCTGCTTTTGGTTGCATGGAAGTGGGTGGGTCTGGCAGTAGGGCCTCCAAAGCTGTAGTTCCCATTGCTGTGTGGAAATCTAGTTTGGTGGTTTTCTTGGTGCTGCTGGTTTATTTCAGCAGCCGGTTTGTGTTGTAATATTTTTTAATTTCTATAGGTTCTGTAGAACGTTTGCCTCCTAGAGGTTTATTATATACCTTCGGATGTACTAATTGCTCGGGGTATGCCCCAACGGGTTATGTTTTATCCCCAAGTCAAAATACTTGGAGATAAAATATCGATTTTGTAATTTTTTCTACCATTAATCCAAAATACTTGCTTACCAAAAAAAAAGTTAGTTCTGATCGTACTCGTTTGGTCTCGGGGTTGCTATGGGATGCAAAAGTTCATACGATTATCAGAAACAACCAATGGGTATGGCCTTTTTTTTTTGTAAGAAAGTGAATTTGGATTAATGGGAGAAAGAATTTACAAATAATGGTTTATTCCCAAGTGTTTTTCCGACTTGGGAATAAAGCATGAGTGCTAGGGCATACCCCGAGTACAAAGATACATCATATGATACCAACAAAGTAACAAAAATGCTGTATCCACTCACTACAATCACAAAGCGCCAGCATTAGAAGAGCTAAATCCCAACAAATCCAGCCAAAAGACGGGCAGTTTTCTACAGCCGCCCGAACAAGCTCAAGACTGAGAGCACCACCAAAAACATTAAATTCTGCCTTCAACAGAAAACCACAGCAGAATACCAAAAATTCAGCAATCCTTACTGCAACACATTAGTACGAGCAGCATCAACAGCAATATCAAATAATGAAGGAAAACTCCATACAGCCAGCAACTAATGGGGGCAGCATCAACATCAACATCAGCATCAGCCTCATCAGCAGCCCCACCTATGCAGGAAAAATAGCCCCATCCAGCGTGGAGAAGAATGGAGCTAAAGACTTTTTTTTTTTATTTTGGTAAGTAAGTGTGTAATTTGAATTTATGGGAGAAAAGATTACAAAAATTCAATGTGAAAACTCCAAGTTTTGACTTGGAATTTGCACATAAAACGCTAGGGCATTCCCCGAGCGACTGGCACAACAGAGGGAACCACAAAAAAACCTTTAAGAGAAACGATCTGACAGAGGAAAGAAAATGATTACAATCATTTAACAAAAGTAGAAACAAAAACAGTTGCTCCCGAGTGACAGGAACAGGATCCGCGAGACAGCAACACAATGCTACCCACTGCATGAATCAAAGCCACTGCCCACTGCAACGCATTACAGCAGCCCAAGGTTTCCAGCAGCATGAGACAAGGCAGCTACATCACGCCCATTTCCCAACTCCATCAAAATCAATAACCGACTGCTCCATATTCATTCTATTTGCCCAAGGGAAGCATCAACCAGCGCCATATATGCCGCCAATTCAGGACCAGCTCCAAACCAGTGGCCCTGCCACATCCAACTCTCACCATAAAACACATGTAGCACAATCTGCATGAGTATCCAACGCAGGTATCCAACATCAACAGCACTTGCCCAACCCAATAACAGCAGGAAGGAGAAAGCTGAAATGCCAGCATAGGGAGAAACTGAATTCAGCATAGCACTCAGCAAAAGGGACCAGGAAACCAGAATCCTAGCTGAATCCAGCATTCAGCAATGTACATGAAAGGGCACTGCACAGGCTGGATCAACAAACTAAACCTAAAACAGCCAATACCCAATCCACCCGCAGCACCAGAGGCAGAGTACAAAGCCAATGATCATTTGCCCAGGGCCTATAGCATCTGCCAGTAGGCGACAGGCAGCATGAGCAAGAACAAAGGCAAAGGTGAAGCCAGCGCCAATCCCCCGCAGCATTCAGTACTTTAGCAATAACCCGCCAAACACTGAATCCCAAAAAGCAGGACACAAACACGATCAAACAGCAGGGGGTAGGGGCCAGAAACATGACTCTGTGAGTATCAAACCAGCAGTGCAAAGCTGATCATAGCGGAGACCAAGGACAACTGTCACAAGGCATCTAAATCAGCAACAAACCATGATCCCAGCGTGCCACTTTAATTCCATAGAGCACATGAAGGGGCGGCAAGCAAAGCTTCAGAATGACTGCAACCCACACAGCAGCGTCATCACAGTAGCATAATGAGAGGCTACATCATCAGCATCAGATTCGCGGAACAAAGGACAAAAGAAAAACAATGCAGCATGGAATTCATCATGTAGTACATGGAGAGACGGCAAACACATCGGTCCAGTATAGCAAGTTGAGCTTTAATCATACAGCCCAACATACAAACTGTAAATAACAAAACAAAAGTTAGAGTGAAGTCCACAGGGCAGAACATGCATCAACAAAAGGAGCATCAGCACAGAGCGACCGCCCCAATCCACCACCAGATACATCGGCTTCAGAAGAGTATCATCCAAGAAGAAACAGATTCCAACCCTTTGAAGCCCCAAAGGGTAGAGACACATCAGGCCAGTTCCAAAACACCACATCGGCAACTCCCAAACAATCCAAACTCAATTCTTCAACGAGAACAAAAAAGGGGCATTCTTTTTTTTTTTGGTAAGTAAGTGTGTATTTTGGATTTAAGGGAGAAAATAAATTTACAAAAATTATGTTATAACTCTAAATTTTTTGACTTGGAGTTAGAACATAAAAAGTTAGGGCATACCCCGAGCAACAAGTACATCAAAGGATATTTCAAAAACACCTCTAAGAGGAAAAGGCTAAAAGACAGAAAAAGATCAGAGTCAGTATACATAAGCAGATAAAAATGCTTCCCAAGTATTTCAGCAACTGGAATCAACATGCAACACCTCGTAGGGCTGGCTCACCCACGAAAGCAACCCAGCTCCACATCAGTTTCGTTGCACAGCAGGAACTGGCGGGACCACAAAAAGAGCAGCAGCAAGATTGCTCCATCCAGTAGCCTTCCAGGGCCAACCAATCGATCCAACACTGCACTCGGGCGCAACATCCAGCCGGATCAACCACATTAATTGAGGTGACAACAGAGTCTGAAGACCATGCGCACTAACCAGCCAGCACCAAGATCCAACACGACAGACACTGCACCCGGGCGCAGCCAGAGAAGCTGGCACCAGTTATTCCAGCACTTACAGGGCATTGCTACCGAGAACAGACGATGGGTTTTAGAAGCAAATAACCACCAGCTGCATCCAAATCAATATCTCAAAGGCCATAACAATCTACATTATGCTGCAGTAGGCACACTGCGGTAACAAGAGGAGGCAGCACATCCAGGCCGCGCGCAGCACCTCATGAATTATGCAATGAACCATTGCAATGGAGCACCATAATCCAAATTTTCACCAACAGAGTGGGGATGAATAGCCAAGCAACATAGCACCATCCACTTCAGGAGCAAAAATCAGCATCAAAATTATAGCAAACAACCTTCCACCAGAAGGAGCATCAACTCAGCCCATTTGCTGTCATCCAAACAGTGCCATTTGGTGACGCCCAGCTAACAGGGCCTCCACCAGACAGAGCAAGTACCCAGTTGTTAAATAGTAGTACGGCACCAGCCATCTCAATCCAGAGCACTCCTTCTTCAGCAGAATTTTGGAAGCAGAATCAAATCAGACAAGTGGAGCCCGTAACCAGCTAGAGGAAATGCATCTGGAATGCATTCCCATGATTGCTATACAGCAGATCACATTTCAACAGCAACGGGATTCTGCATCCCTAACTCTGCAAGGACACCCAACAAAGCCAAAACAATATCCCAGCAAATGATCACGGTCGTGACCAGATGGTAGTCACGGCAACAGGCTATCTTCAGCATCAAGATCTTCAGATCAACATCACCAGTGCAGCAAAGCAGAGAGCCAGCAAAAAAAAAAACCGACCCAACAGCCGTCCAAAACAGCAAATCTGTTGCATCAATTGCAACAATCATAACAGCATGAGCGCAGGTCGTGCTCAGCAGTGTCAATATAGGATGTAAACTCAAGGCCCAAAAATAACAACAACAGCAGAGCCAGCCAGAATCGACCCAACTGCCAGCCAAATCAGCAATGTTGCCCAATCATCTGAGCAAGCATTACAGAACGAGCAATGCAGCGAACCGCACACTCAAAATCTGCCAGCAAGGAATTTCAGCGTCCAAACAAAACCCCTCCCAGTTCTTAGACATCCAGCCTATAGTTCTAACCAAACGCAAACCAGGCTCCCCCCAACCCAACTTACAGGAAGGACCGAACAAGCAAAGAGTCTTCAGGAACCAGGCTCAGGGCGTTTATCAGCTACAATCCCAGCAAGCAGCACATAAGCTTCGGCCAAGGAAGCACTAAGGCCGAAGCCAACTCAAGGGACCCTGAGACAGGGCACTCGGCCACAGTAGCCATAGCAAAGAAGCCAAGGCAAGACTGGAAGCGAGAACCCCTAATCAATCGAGGGACGAAGGAGAAAAATTACCTAAGCCTGAGGAGAGTCCCAGGCAGAAGCAGAGACTCAAACGGAGAAAGACACAACAAATGCGGTCTTGGTATCTGCAGAAACCCCAGTCGGATCTTGGCCGAAAGAGCTACGTCTGGGACTCAGCATAAAACGGGGGCTCATCCAAAAAAGGGGCACTCACCAACAACAGCTTTCCAATTCAGCAAAACTGCATACCCATGAGTTACACTTACAAGAGTTACACATGCAAGGGCCAGATGACTGAGTTAAATCAGCAGCAGCAGAACACCAGCCCAAAACTGCATTCGCATTACATCGAGGAAGCAAGAGTAGCCCCATGGAACCTCAAGGTGAGAGGGAGCCACATTGAGCCACAAGAGGATAGGAGAATGCCACCATCCATAAAACCATGAAGGTTCACCTTTTTTTTTTCTCTTTTTTTTTTTCCTTCGGAAGGGAGAAGGGGAGCAAGAAGCCAAAAAAAGAAAAAAAGGTGAAAACAGAATCCTTGGAAAGGAGATAAGGCAAGACAAAAGCGGGAGGGCAGCGATAAAACTCCCAAAAGCCACAAAGAAATATATA
>JAODPA010025426.1:0-12759 GCA_025585075.1 Nepenthes mirabilis | reverse complement strand
CTTTATTTTTTAAGTGTTCCTAATTTCAGGTTGTAGTATAGATTAGATAGCCTTCTAATCTTTTACCGTGGGTCAAACTGAATCGGGTTTGGTCTCCGTCGCTTTTAACTTGAAATCTGCATAAATTACAAATAAGAGGTTTGATGATGGTGGGAGGTTGTTCCACATTAAATACTCTGATGTTCAAGGCAAAAATATTCCGCAATGAACAGAAAGATTCATACGTGGATGTAAGCGTGATTAGAATGCAAATATGTAGGAGTGAGGGGAGTATGAGTGGGATGCATTTGGAGGTTTGGGCTTCGAAGGTTGCACCGCTATAGATGGCTCACTATTGCCGCTGTGAAATAGTAGTGGCTCGAGGAAGGAAAGCTGGTTCTTTTTCTTCGAAGCCTTGAGTGTTGAGTGAAGAATTGAGTGCTTGATCTCTGGTCACCGTTTGAGCTCTCTTTAGAGAGTTGGAATGGATTCCAGAATCGGTCCGTCTTTCCTTAACAGGAGAGAGTACTTGTAAGCTCATTTAGGAAGGCTTTGGGGGCCAAAAGCTCTGACAAGTGAATTGTCAAAATTCGTCGGCCGTTGCGCGCTGACAATGGCTAGTAGTGTCAGTTTTCACCTTTTGGAGGCCAGGTGACTGTCATTGGGTGTGCGCCGCTGCGCGCTGACAATGGCTAGTAGTGTCAATTTTCACCTTTTGGTGGCTAGGAGATCGTCGTTGGGTGTGAGCAACGCCAGGCTTGCTGTTCATGCTCGGATTGGTTGAGTGGTTGCGAGAGTGGCATGTGCTGCGGCTTGTCAGCGTTAATTTCATCTTCCAGTGGCTGGCATCTCTTAAGCTGGCGCCTGCCGCCTACGATCATCTCTACAGGTGTGTGCACTGATTGGGGAGTTCCCAGCTTAGGTGACTCACACTTAGCCATTCATCGTTGAAGCAATGCGGAGTCCTTGGCTTGTCCTGTGCCCTATGGAGTTCCATAAAAGAATCGGATGGATTTGCGAGAGGTTTGCAACTGCTGTTGAAGCCTGTCGTCACACCTTTTTTGTGGATGTTTCCTCATTGTAACGAGGGTGGCTTGGCCACTCTGCAGTTGTAGTGTGCCTCCTCTTCGGGTAGTCAGGACTCTCAGCCACAAGAGGAGTGCGGCGAGCCCGGCATGCTGATTCAGGGAATTCCGTTCCCTCGAAAGCACACCGGAGCCGTCTCTTATCGCGACTGTCCATTGGGACGCACACAGGGAGTGTCGCGGCTCCCATGGGACTCCTAATGGATGCCTTTCCTTTTCCTATGGTGGACCCTATCTCGCCGAAGGTGTGGGATCAACATCCACTCCATTCCTTCGGCAGGGGAATCGGTATTGGGGTCATGCGACCAAAATGAGGTGTTGTGCATCTATGCCTAGGCTGATCTCTCCCGAGGGTGTCATTATCCTGAGCTTCTTGTATTTCACTTTATTTCTTATTCTTTTGTAGTTTCGCTAATACATGCTTTGTACTCTATGAAGAACGACTTCAATGAATAAAAGCGTTAGCTTTCTCCTTTTGTCTCTTATGTCATTGAATCTTCTTTTTGCTGCTTCTTACGTTATGACTCAAGGGTTGTGGGGCTTCTCGCCTCCGTACATGGTGGATTGCTCGCTCATTATGAGTGTACGGTGGCTTTTGGCCGTCCTTGCTAGTGCCCATCCTTCGAGTCCATGTTTGGACCATCAGTAGGATGACCTGGTGGGAATCACTTGCAAACTTGCGCTGTCCTAGCATGCCTTGGCTAGCTGATCGATATTGATGGAGGGTGTGTCAATCAGGTTTCGTCTATATTTAATGCGCAGGGAACTGTAGAGACGTCACATCATAATAGCCTTTCTTGAAAAGGCGCGATGCTTCAGGGCGTCACCACGTGAAAAGGGATTTTGTTGGACGGCGGAATGCCTTCGCTTAGTTAAATGACGCCATCTTCCTGGGGAAGCTTTCGTTAAGCACCAAGAAATTTTCCAATTCGAGCATCCATTTGCTGCTGTGAAGCGTGAAATTTGAGCCTGCGGTTGTTTCCTTCCTTCTTTTTCGTTGCAGTTATGCTGATGGCCAACAGGGTGCGTGACGTCACTCTAGGCCGCTGGCAAGGTCGTCTTCTTCATCAGGGTCTGACCCTCCCACTAAGGAGTCTTGATGAAGAGAGTAAGGGTTGGGAGGCCACGATGAGGCTAGGCTAGCCGCAGTAGCAATGGAATGTTTCTACTCATAGCCTTTAGTCATTGGGCCGGTGAGGTTCCTGAGAGCACTATCAGGTTTTGAATCTGAAGGGCCATCCAACTCCTCTCGAAGCTGAAGACCTGGGGAGCGGGTCCACCGCTTCGCCATGTCCTATAAGCAATGGAGGATATAGAGGCCCAGGTGTAGGTTGCTGTTGTCGAAATTGAACAGACTCGGGCACGAGAGGCCCACTTCGAGCAAGCATGGTCGGAGGTGGAGGCGAGAGCGTCACAGTTAGCCGACGTCAACTCGCTAGCCCAGAGCCGGATTGCTGCTCTTCAGGAGGAACTTGAGCAGTGCTGGGTGTAGCTTAGGGAGGAACACGTCGTCCATGCGCAGTAGGAGGTCGAGTTGAGGTCGAGAATCTGGCCGAAAGAGCTAGCTCCCCTGCTGGAAGGAAGGTTTCAGGAAGGTATTCAACTTAGCGGGAGAATGCTTCACTGGTGGCGCTAGGCTTTCACGTGGGCCTCTTGGACTCTCAGAATTCAGGCACCCGGACGCACTTGGACCGGAGGGGGCAGGTAGTTGTATCTTGCGACCTGTGGTTGGCTTTTCCTGTAAAGATTTTTTATTAGTGAGATTTCTCAATAAAATTTATTCATGAACAAAGCAATTTATCTATTGCAATTCATTGCACTCGGATGGTTCGTTCATCCTTCTAGCTTGAATTATGGAAGAGTAACTATCGTCACTTCTGATGGCTTGTATCTTCGCATTAAATGCATTGTGTGACAGCTGGGATTCGGCAGGCGGCTGCAGTGTGAGTGGGGGTGCCAGTCTGTTAGGCGCTATGATTGGCTGCCTTGGATAGACGCACCACTCCCTGTTGAGGGGACGCGTGTCATGGCTATCATTTAAGGTGACTTTTGTGTTTTCCCACGCGACGCCGCGTAGCCTTCCCAAGCGCTACCTATTTAAAGGGCGCTGCCTTCCGTTTAGCACACTTTGGCGTTTATTTCCCTCAAGTATGACGAAGAAGAAAAGCTCTCCTTTCTCCATTCATCAGAGAGTGAGTGACATTAAGTCAATCCTTTTGGCGATCGCCATCACCGCTCTGAAGGTTGAGTACAACATCCCAAGTGACTAGGCTCATCGCCTCCCTAGCGAGGGGGTAGGGCGAATGTGCCCCTGAGGGCTTCATTACAGTGTATGAGCATCACCTGCAGGGCAGACTTCGCTTTCCCATGGAGTTGGACTTGTATGGGATCTTTGAGGCACTCAAGGTCCCTGTAGCTCGGCTTTACCCTAACACCATCTGCTACCTGGTAACTATGTGTGTCTTCGTCAGACTTCATAATGGTAGGTTTGGCCCACGCTCGGTGAAGGTAACTTATCACTTTGTCCAATCGAAGGATTGACTTTCTATGTCTCGTCGCACGGGTTTCAACTTCCGAGGGATAAACTTCAATTCGGTGAAGAACTGGAAGAATCATTTTTTCTTCTTGGTGCTCCCCTGAGTGGGAGTTTTCATCAGTGTGGGGTCCCGGGAGCGATTTCTTCTCTAGAAATGTGAGCGAGGAGGAGGTGAGATAGGGGAAAGATTTGATTAGTAACATACAGGTTGCGATAGTGACGTTTGCCACCCAGGGATATTACTTGACCTGCCAAATGTTCAAGGCTGTTGGTTGAGAGCGTGCGAGTAGAGGGACGGCGACTGTCACTCAAAAGAGGAAGGTCGGAGCCTTGGTCATAAGAGAGCCGCTGAGGGAGCCACCCAAGTGGAGTGGCTCATTGTTGTCACTGGAGTCTTCCTCTAATGAGAACGTGGCAGCCTTGAAGAGGTTGAGAGGAGCCAATGGTACTTCTAGCAAGAGGACCCTAATATTGCCGACCGCGTCGGGTCAGTCTGCAGGGCTTGCTGCGACGATGCCCACTATGGCCACCATGATTGTGTAGGAGCTAGAGCCGCCGCTAATTGACGAAGTTATCGAGCGCTCTCCAATTCCGGCTATTGCCTTAGCGGAGTACGGCGTTCCCATGGTTGAGCTTCCTTCCGGTGAGGGTACTGCGCCGGGCTCCCATTTGAAGTTGAGGCTGGACCCTCCGTTGGAAAGTGGCCAATTGAGTCCTTCAGAGGGGTGGCCGTGACTAGCAACGAGGAGGCTGTGATTGGCTCGATAGAGTTTGTTGAGGTAATTGATTCAGAGACTGTTGCTGCCCCATCGGAAGTTTTGGAGGTGATTGTTGCTCCAGCCAGAGTGTCGCCTGAGCCGCTTGTATCTGGTCCTGAGGTCACTGTGGAGGCTGTTGCACTCGAGGAGACCGCTAATGAGGATGTGGTCAACGAGACCCTAGCAAGCGGTGTGGAGGTCATCGTTGAGCAATCGAAGCCCCCAGGGGTCTCCAATCCTGTAGCTACGCTGGAGCCCCTTTGCGCTACGGTGGAGCCTTTTGTTGAGGTATAATATCTCAGCTCATCAAGTTGAGGATTCATCTGCCAACTCCTTCTATGTGATTTCTTTCGCCTGGTTCAGACTTACGGATGTTTCATCCTTTTTTTGTAGAGCCCAGATGTGGTCTGCTTCCTTCAAACCATTCTTACTTTGTGTGATGAGTGCGCCCGGCGGGCCCAAAAGGAGGGTGAACGGGTGGTTGAGCAGCGCTAGAGGAATGAGGTAGCCACCCTGAAGTAGGAGATTGAGTGGCTGAGAGGTAAATCTGTAGGCGGCTGGGGATCTCATTGTCAACTTGCAGGACCGGTGTGCCCGAGCGGAGGTTGGCTCGCGAGCCCGACTCTCTTCGGAGGAGGTTACTCAAATTCTGGATGCGTGGTTTTGGGACGGCATAAATCTGTGTCGTTGCATAGTCTCCGTTGCAACTCCAGGTGTCTCCATGGGGATCCTTGATCCTCGTAACGATGGGATCGATGATCCCTCATGCCTGATCAACCTCTTGGAGGGGATAGGACCTTCAAGTTTGTAGGGCAGCCACATTTTGTTCACTTTTTGTGTATATAGCTCTTTGAGATGAACTTTGTAATCTTCGGCTTAAATGAAGGATACTTTCTTTTCACTTTTACTTTCTTCCCTTCTCTATTTTTTTTTTTTATTTTGACGTGGATCTTATCCTTGCATTGGCTAAGCTGTTTTGCTATTATCGGCAAGGCTCGCTTCAAGAGCCTCTTGCGCTATGCCCGTCCTTCGGTTGAGGATGTCATCACATCTCACATGTAGTGGGATGCTCTATCCAGTGAATTGGACGTCGTCGTACGCCCGGTGGAGCCTCTTGAGGGTCAACTGGGCTTTAAGGCCACAGCAGCCGAACTTCAGGTTTTAGTCCATTGTGTGCACCATACTGTCTCAGTGCTCGACCCTGCTTAGGGCGTCATCACTTTCGTGCGCATGGTCCTAGATCACCGACCGTTATTGACTGAGGGTGCTCTCTTCTTCTGAAAAGGTTATCGCACGCGTGTCGCTTAAGCCCCCTAAGGTTTTGATGGCCGTTTTGCGGGGAGCTTCCGGAGCCCCCTGGCCTAGTTGTTCGATCACGTTTGGGCCGCTTGTAACGGAGCCAAGGTTCTGTGGCTATTGAGAGCCGTCCTGCACGCAGCTAGAGTTTGAGGTTCAACGTAGGTGGGTTGCTCGGCATAGGGCTGAGGTTTTACGGCCACTAGGGGCCTTTCGACACGAGGCTGAGGCTTAAAATTTGATCATATGAGGGCTGCTTGGCGTTGTGCCAAGGTCTCATGGTCGTGAAGGGCCTTTCGACGCGGAGCTGGAATTCGAAATTCAACCGCATGTGGGCTATTTGGCGCGGAGCTAAGGTTTCACGACTGCTAAGGGCCTTTAGGTGTGGAACTGAAGTTTGAAATTCGACGGCATGTGGGCCACTTGGCGTGGAGCCAAGGTTTTTTTTACAGGCGAACGAACATGCTGCTAATTTAGGGACAATCTAGGCCATTTATGCTTTGTAGAAATGGCAAGCAAGCATACATTCATATGAACAATCAAGTAAGCAGATAATAATAATAATTTTATTAATGGAAACGTATTACATGTACAAGCATTCCAATTCATGTATGCACAACTTGGCGCGCTTGCGGCAAATTGGTGGTATTTCTTGAGGTGGGTGGCATTCCAGGTCTGAGGGAGCAGTTTGCCATCATCGATACGCAGCTTGTATGTTCCGTTTCAGAGGATTGCCAAGATGAGGAATGGGCCTTCCTAATTCGGGGAGAGCCTGTTCCCATGGGCAATTTTGCCCGTCAGCTGTATACTCCGAAGGACCAGATCTTTAACCCCAAGCGGGCGAGTCTTTACCCGCTTATTGTAGTACCGAGCGATATGCTACTAGTCGACTGCCATCCATAGGCGTGCCATGTCGCAAACTTACAGGAGTACGTCTAAGCACTCTCTGAGCCTCTAAGAGTGTTGGCTGGGTCAAAATATTCGACCTGAAGGCTGGGGAGTCCTACTTCGACAGGTATGACCACTTTAGCCTCGTAGCAGAGGCTAATGGGTGTCTCCCTCGTGGGTTCTCATGGGGTCGTGCGGTATAACCAGAGCACAGAAGATAGCTCATCAGCTCAGAAGCCCACTACGTCCTCAAGTTTAGTCTTCAATCCGTACAACAGTATCCGGTTGGTTACCTCAACCTGGCCGTTGGCTTATGGGTATGCCACGGACGTGTGAACCAGTCTAATGCGTAAGCTTGAACAATACTTAGTGAATTATTTGCCAGCGAATTGGGTTCCATTGTTAGTCACTATGACCTCGAAAATTTCAAACTAACAAATAATATTCTGACGAACGAATTCCATTGTGTTCTACTTGGTTATGCATGCCAGAGGAGTTGTCTTGACCCATTTGGTGAAGTAATCGATGCCGATGATTAGGAACTTCTTCTGTCCGGTGGCCAAGAGAATGGGCCTGAGGAGGTTGAGCCCCCATTGCACCAATGGTCATGGGGCCTGCAGACTCTGCAGCTCCGTGTGCGGCCGATGGGTTAGGGACCCATGGACTTGGCAGCTCTCACACTTTTTGACAAAGTTCATGGCGTCCCACTTCATCATGGCCCAAAATAAAGCTTGCCGTATGATATTGAATGCGAGGTTTTTTCCTCCGATGTGCAAGCCACACACACCAAGGTAGACTTCGCCTAGCGCGTATTTGGCTTCCTGTGGTGTGAGGCATTTCAGGTAGGGAGTCGAATATTCCTGTCAGTATAGCCTCCTATTGATGAGTGCGTACCAACTAGCCGTCTTCTTTATTCTCTTGGCCTCTTCAGGACTTTCTTGCAGTGTTTCGTCCGTTAGGTACTTCCATAATGGGGTCATCCAGTTGCTGTCTTTGATTATCTGTAACACGTCTCGCTCTGGGCCATCAACGCTTGGCACGACTAGAACTTCTCACTTGCTCCTAGCGTACTGCTCTTGAGATCCCATCACTGCGTCCTTAGCCAGCTAATTGGCCTTCCAATTCTCCACTCTTGGCATGTGTTTAATTTTGAACTTTTTGAATGCTTGGGTTTGGGCCTTCGCCTTTGTAAAGTATTTAGTGAGCTGTGGATTTGATACTCCAAAGACTCCCTAAATCTAGTTAAGCACCAGCTCTGAGTCGCTGCGCATGACCAATGCTCTTACAAAGCATTTCCTAGCCAACCGGAGCCTTGCGATACGGGCTTCATATTCCGCGACGTTGTAAGTGGTTGGGAACGCGAGCGTGAGAGAGTACTTGATCTCCGAGCCGTCCGGAATTTCGAGCATGACTCCGGCCTCGCTACCTGTTTGCGTGGATTACCCCGTCGACGTTGAGGGTCCACACCGGAGCATTTGCGGTGCTCGCATCTTGGGTCTGCTCAGGGGCGTTGAGGATCGGGGTCACTGTCTCTACTATGAAGTCTGTAAGGGCTTGGCCCTTAATGGCTGGCCTCGGCCGAAACTACACGTCGAACTCGCTCACCTCTATGACCCACTTGACCAATCGTCCGGATGTCTCGGGTTTCTAGAGGATCACCTTCAAAGGCTGGTCAATCAACACAACGATCAGGTGCGTTTGAAAGTATGGCTTCAACTGTCAGGTAGAATAGATGAGAGCCACGACGATTCTCTCGGTGTGAGGGTATCGAGACTCCGTTTCTGTTAGCACTTTGCTCACGTATTACACGGGTCACCGCACATTACCCTGCTGTCGAATAAGCACCAAACTTAGAGCCTTGTCTGACACCACCAAGATACAGATTCTCGCCTTCCGAAGGGGAAGCTAGGAGTGGAGGATTAGCGAGGTACGCCTTCAGCTCTTAGAGTGCAGCCTCGCACCCGTCCGTCCATCAGAACCTGGTCGTCTTTGTTCTCCTAAGAGCCTTGAAGAATGGTAGATACTTCTCCACGGACTTAGACAGGAATCACTATAGGGTAGCGAGTCGCCCTGTAAGCTTCTGAATTTCCTTCACTGTCCGCAGAGGATTTATATCGGGGATGGCTTTGATTTTCTCTGAGTTCGCTTTGATACCGCATTGGGACACTATGAAGTTCAGGAATTTTTCAGAGGTCACCCTAAACACGCACTTGGTCGGGTTGAGCTTCATCCTATAGGCTCGAAGTACTTCAAAGATTTCTACCAGATCACGAACGTGGTCATCGGCCAGTTTGCTTTTGACGACCATGTCATTCACGTATACCTCCATATTTCTACGAATCTAGGCTTCGAACATCTTATTCACCAGTCGTTGGTAAGTCACGCCGGCATTCTTTAGACTGAAGGGAATGACCTTGTAGCAGTATATCCCTTGGTCGGTCATAGAGGAAGTGTGCTCATTATCGTCCGAGTTCATCATTATCTGGTTATAACCTGAGTAGGCGTCCATGAAGCTCAAGAGTTTATGCCTGGACGTGGAGTCCACCAGTTAATCTATTCGAGGAAGCGAAAAGCTAACCTTTGGGTAGGCCTTATTCACGTCAGTGAAGTTTAATCTGGGTATTAAACTTCCCTTATGAACTCGACATCCAACAGCTTCTTCACCTCTTCCCTTATGGCTACCAATTTTTCAACGTAGTGGTTCCTGCGCTTCTACCTGATAGGTTTGTGACTGGAAGCGAGGCCCAACTTGGGGATTATTACTCCGACCGATATCTTGGGTATGTTGACAATTATCCACGCAAAGATATCGGAGTTTTGCTTGAGGAAGTCTATGAGGTGGCTTCGGCCTTGCTCGGAGAGGGATCCTCCGATGTGCACGCACTTTTTTGGTTCGCTAGGGTCCAAGGGAACCAATTCCATTGCCTCTCTCGACTGAGCCTGTTGCAACGATGTCTCATCACGAAAGTTTAGGTCTTCAGTGGTTCGGTTTGGTGTGGCGGGTGCGATCTGGGATAAATAGCACGTCTGCCCCATCATCTGGTCACCCTATGCTTCTCTAATTCCATACGGCTTTGGAAACTTCACCTTCAGGTAAGGTATTGATGCCACTACCCCGAAGGCGGCTAGGAACGGCCGATCCAAGATGGCGTTGTAAGCCAATGGCAGGTCGACAATGAGGAATGTGAGTGTCTGCATAGCAATACATGGGTGGGTCCTCATTGTGACTTCCAATTGAATCTCTCCCTACACGGGCACTGGTTCATTGTCCAGGCCTTAGAGGGGTCCTTCGGCTGCTTTCATCTGATTCTTTTTTAGACCAAATTTAAAGAACGCATCAAGGTACAACAAATCTCGAGAGCTTCCATTATCAATAAAAACACTAGAGCTGATACAACAAGAGGATCCGAATGAGAAAAAATTACATGTGTCATATCATCGTCACTAAAACTAATGACATTAGTCCGAGCCCCTACTTTCGCTCTCTTGCTATTGGACGTAGCCTCGGGCTAGTCGCAGTTGCTGCTTCTGGTCGGCCTACTTGAGATCATGCTGAAGACGTCAGGGGCTACTCGGTTCCTCGGCGGATCTCTGGCTTCGTTGTCAACAGGCTCAGAGGCTGTCCCAAGCTCTTCAGGAACCTAGTGAGGTGCTCGTGCTGGACCAAATCTTTGATTTCCCTCTACCGGGTCCAACAGTCCTCAATGGTATGCTCCAGAGACCGGTGGTAGTGGCAGTACTTCGTCTTGTTTCGATCCTTCGGATTCTTCAGTGCTTTAGGCCACTTCAGGAACTTCTTGTCTTGAATATGCATTAGAATGTTCGAGCAAGTTTCATTCAAGGGAGTCAGAGTCAAGGGCCTATACTCCCTTCGGACATTCGACTCAGATCTCGGTTGCTGGCGGGGCTCTTGAGAGTGGCTAACATATCAGTTTCTTTTCTTCCCAGCGGCCAGTCCTTTCAGTTGTCAGTTCGCGCGTCTAGGACTTTTAGTCTCGTTGGCCTCCTTGGCCGCATGTAGGCTCGAGCGATGGCCTCAACTTCACGAAATGATTGGAGGCACTGGTGCACCAAGTGCTTGAAGAATTCCTCAGCCGCCAATGCGGCGATGAAGGTACTTAGTTTCATCTCGTCGGAGAGCTGGTGGATTCTGCAAGCTTCGGCAGTGAAGCGGTTGAGGAACCGCTTTAGGTTCTCCTCCGGCTTCTAGCGAAGGCGGACAAGGTACCAAGACTACTTCTCTTCTCGTCGGCTGGAAGCAAATTGACACAGGAAGCAGTCTGCGAGCTTATTGAAGGAGCGAAGAGAGTTGAGCCGAAGGCCATGGAAACAAAGCTTGGCGTGCCCCTTGAGGGTTAGGGGGAAGTACTGACACATGACAGCTTCGCTCACCCGGTGGAAGGACAACGTACGGAAATAGTCTAGGTGGTCCATTGGATATGTACTCCCGTTGTACGTATTCAGTGTTAGCATTTCGAACGTGAGGGGGAGGGGATGTGTTCGGATGTCCATGGCGAACAGTGACCTCCGTAGGTCGAGCATTTGTCACCTGAGCTCCCCCTTGAACACATGCTGCAATATCTTCTCCACTTTCTCCTTTATCGGAGGGGTGGGCCCACTCCTCTTTGCATTGATGAAGTCTCAAAGTTTGGAATTCTCTTGCGCGCTACACAGATCGTGGCGACCGCTTGCGCGGGGTGATCGCGTACTGCAGGAGTTGTGGGGGGTTCTGGCACTCTGGGCTTTCTCCCTGCCCATCCTCGCTTGGGAGGCTCTGTGCTGTCATCTGGGCCCTGCTGCCAAAGACTGCTTGGGCCTTAGCGTGTCAGGCCTAGTTGTCCTTACTGCTGGGGCCTTCCTCCCAGGTTTCTTATGCTTGGAGGTCCATGCTTGGGGATCCGAGGGAGTGGTTCCTAGCCATTGCGCTTCGGCGCGAGCGCACAGCACTTGAAGCATCTATTTCATGTTGTCCACGTCCATAGCGAGTTTACGCATGTTGGGCTCGAGCTGCTCGTCGGCACGGCTACCCATCGAGGAGTTGTCGCCGCAGGCGGTAGTGTCCCTCGTCGATGCGCTAGCCTGCACTCTAGCGTTGACCATCTCTGGGATGAGAGAATAAACATTGGGACTGGTGGTTAGACTTTTTTCATCATTCCCACGGCGCAAATGATGTGTCCTTGGTTCTCAGGTTGTAGTACGGATTAGAGAACCTTCTAATTTTTCACTACGGGTTGAACTGGATGGGGTCCGATCTCTATCGCTCTTAACCTAAAATTTATGCACCACAAACTACAAATAAGAGGTCAAAGGACGGCGGGAGGTTGTTCCACCGTAAACATTTCGACGCTCAAATTAGAAACCTTCCGCAATGAACGGAAAGATGCATGCGTAGATGTAAGCGTGATGAGAATGTAAAGGTACATGAGTGAGGGGAGTGTGAGAAAGATGTATGTAGAGGTCTGGGCTCTGAAGGTTGCATCACTATGGGTGGCTCACTATCGCTGCCATGAAGTAGTGATGGCTCGAGAGAGAAGAGCCGGTTCTTTCTCCTCGAAGCCTTGAGCTCTGGGTGAAGGATTAAGTGTTTGATCATTGGTCACCATTTGGGCTCTCTTTGGGGAGTTGGAATGGTTCCGGAGTCGGTCCCTCTCTCATTAGCAGGAGAGAGTATTTGTAAGCTCCTTCAGGAAGGCTTTGGGGGCCGGATGTTTCGACAAGTGGCTTGTCAGGATTCGTCGACCGTTGCACGCTGGCGGTGGCCAGCGATATCAGTTATCATCTTGTGGAGGCCAGGAGACCATCGTCGGGCATGAGCAACGCCAAGATTTTCATGCCAATCTTAGAGGTGGCAGAAAACTAGATTTCATTCTGAACTCAATAATTTTTATATTTTATTGGATATAAGCTCTCTGATTATAAGTATCCATCCAAATGACCTCAACTTTTAAAATATGAATTCAATATTGAAAAAGTGTAGACTACACTAAGATTTCGTAGTCTCTCATTCGACTCGATACCTTAGTATTTTCATACTCTCTTCAATTTAGCTATAGAGTGTCAATAAATGTACGTACGCTAACAAAGTTAACGCGAAGAATAATTTACTGGAATTCATCAATGAGATATAGAAATAATCACATCACCGACTATTATTATTCTAAACTCACCAAACTTACACATGTACACAACATAAATACAAATTGCCAGCATATTTATA
>JAODPA010025415.1:0-12759 GCA_025585075.1 Nepenthes mirabilis | reverse complement strand
TATATAGATGATGGGCATACTGTAGTTGGGCTGACCCAATGGTCAAAGAAGGCCGAGATAGCCTGTTGAACGGTCAACTCCAATGTTGGCCCAACAGGAGGTGAATGTCCAAATTCTGAAAGGCCCAAACGCAAGCAAGCGGCCAACTCGCGTACAGAACGGTCAACCCGAGCGTTGACCGGAATCACTGTAGCAATAGGCCGAAAATAAAAAGGCTTTTTACGGGACTGGCCCACTTGAGCCCACGATCCAGCAGGCGACTAGCAACGACTCTTTCAGCACCTTCAACGAATTTAGCGAGCACCCAAAAAGGATATTGACAAAATCAATGCCCTTCCTATAAGGAATGCGCCAGATTTTTCCAGTCTCCTACCAATTGGGGCTCTCCAATGGTAGAATACATGGAAAGAATGTGAGTAACTTGGAAAGCCGCTGACCACCAGAAAAGGAAGGAATCTTAGCCAGTTTAGCAACTTCTGCCTCCTTGTAGGAGGAAGGCCATTTAGAATAACGCAGGGGATCGCACCTTTCAACCAAGGAAGATTA
This sequence comes from Nepenthes mirabilis, assembly GCA_025585075.1. Taxonomy (NCBI): domain Eukaryota; kingdom Viridiplantae; phylum Streptophyta; class Magnoliopsida; order Caryophyllales; family Nepenthaceae; genus Nepenthes; species Nepenthes mirabilis. The sequence continues at coordinate 12,213 of JAODPA010025415.1, read as the reverse complement.
CCCTGTCATCCTTTAAGTAATCCCTAGAATTCTCATTCAGGGCACGCAAGCTTTTTCTGATATAACACCCGCAACGACAACTGAGACTGACATTCAATTCCCTACTCTTTGCTAACACTCAAAAAACCCAAGGCATATAACGTGTTTCTGACCGCAGTTTACTGCCTCCCCACCATCCAAATTTAAGAAGACGACTTTGCCTCTCTTTTATCTGGATAGCCACACACTCTTGCACTCTCTCCTTTTCACTTCTCAATTTCAGTAACCTTCTATGATTTTAAAGGCTGTTTACTGACTTGAGTGTCGAAGTATTTTCGGTCGGACAACTTTTCGCTGATACGCTGACCTCCTGGTCATTTTAGTGGTGTGCAAGATTCTAACTTAGTGAACGGAGCTAGAACCAGGACAAGCAAATCAACCAAAATCTGTTTAAAATTCGGATCCAAGGAAGCATCATTGGCACCGTTTGTGGGAAGAGCTTACGAAAAGCCAACCACAATTCCTCACAGCGCTCTCTTTTCACTGCCAGATTCATCCGCAATGTTAAATACGAGAGTCCAAGCTAGCGATCCCACTACAGACGCAACTTCTCCTGACCAGGACCACGCTGCTAGTATCCTAGTTAATGGGACGACAGGCGGGGTGCCAGTGCCTTACTTTCAACAGCTGATGGAGCAGATGCAGACAAACAACTGTCTGCTCTAAATATTCTGCTTTCGATAAAAGCAGCCACAGCAGGAGTCCCCGCCAGCGGCCACCCCTGCATCGGCCACCAAAAAAGGTGGCCAGAGGAAAAAGAAGCCGACCAGAAGGCCTGAGAGACCCACGAATAATCCGATCCCAGCCTCCTCGCGCGCTCCAGGCTAGAACAAAAGAACGCTCTGGGAGCACAACTCAGGGAGAAAGTCCGAAGAGAAGAAATCCCTGATACTCTATGGCAGAAAAAGGGAACACAGTCCAGGAGCGAGCCTCCAGGACTGTCAGGTCCACTGGAGACAGTAGCCAGCTGGCTACTAGACCCTCCAGGGACAAAACAGAGTTGAGAGCTTACCTCAACTCTAAGAGATCTGCCAACGCTGCTCACGCAGATCTGCGAGTGGATAAGATTTGGAACCGCGTGTTTCAGGACGATGAGCACGCTATTGACCTTGATAGATCTCCTTTCACAGTGAAGATCCTAAACCATCCACTGCCCACCAAGTTCAAGATGTCTTTCCTTCACTCATACGATTGGAGCAGTGATCCAGTTGACCATTTGGATCACTTTCGCACCCATCTGAGTCTACAAAGGTCAGAAGACTCAGCGATGTGCCGCTGCTTCCTGCTCACGCTGAAGGGAGACGCCCGCATCTTGTTTCATCACCTCCCTTCAGGCACCATCGGCAGCTTCCAGGAGCTCAAACATCTCTTCCTAGCTTAGTACGTCTTAAGCTAATGGGAAGAAAAGCAATCGTGGCACCTCTCCCACATCAAGCAGAAGTCAGGAGAGAACCCACGGTGATTCCTGAACCGCTTTGTGGCAGAGACCAGGCGAATTCTCCGAATCATGGAGGAGATGAAACTGGGCATTTCATCTCCGCGCTAACCTACGGGGACTTCTTCAAGCACCTGGCCGATAAGAATCCCCAGACCTTCCGGGAGGCGGAGTCCATCACCCGGCCCTATGCAGCGGCAGAGGAGGCCAACGAAGCGAAATGCCTAGAACGGACATATCAGCCTCAATCGTTCCCTGGAGAGGGAAAAAGAAAATACGGCGGCAGTGATCACTCCTATCGGAAGCAGCACAGGACTGGGCCGCTAGAACGCAGAGATTACGGGCCCACCAGCTTTACGCCCCTGACGGACACACGTTCAAATATCCTCATGCAGATCCGCGGATAAAAGTTCCTGAAGTGGCCAAAACCACTAAAGAAGGACATTGGGAATCAGTCGAAGTACTGCGACTTCCACTGCTCTGTTGGGTATTCTACTGAGAATTGCAAGACGCTACAGAGGGAGATTGAGGAGCTGATTCACAGAGGCCACCTCACCAAATTCGTCAAGGGCCTTGGGCAAAATTCTAGAGCAGCTGGCAGAGAATGGTAGGAGCAGTCACCTCCTCAAAACTAAGTTGCGGCAGGGGTGGTTAAAATGGTCACCACTCGACCTGCCGAAAACCCAGCCGACAACGAGGAGCAGCAGATTGGGAGAAAAAAGTAGTGTACGGTGGACAACATCATTAGCTTCAATGATAATGATTTGGCTTATGTAATATCCCCCATGCTGATCCCCTCGTTGTATCTGCACTCGTTTCAGACGGTAGTGTCAACTACCAACTAAAGCGAGTGTTTATCGATAATGGTAGTTCAAAAGATTTGCTTTACTTGGATGCGTTCTTTAAACTAGGCTTAAAAAAGAACCAATTAAAACCTACCGAAGGCCCATTGTATGGCCTTGACAACGAGCCAGTGCCCATCCAAGGGACCATCTAATTGGAGGTCACCTTGGGTACGTATCCAAAAACAGCGAGCCGAATGCTCACCTTCTTGGTGGTCGACCTACCCTCTATTTATAACGCAATACTAGGCAGACCGTGCTTAACAGTGTTTGGACCAGTCACCTCAATTTCACACCTCAAAATGAAGTTCCCAATGTCTTACCGTATGGGAGAGGTGTTAGGTGACCAAGTTACTAGATGGACATGCTACATGTCTCAGGTAGTCCCTAGCGGTAGCACTAAAACAGTTGGGGAACTCGATCATGGAGATGATACAACCCTACAACAAGCACAATCTTGTGAAACCACAGATCTAGTTCCACTGAACCCGGAGGAACCAGAAAGGTGTGTACAGATTGGCGACTCACTCACAGAACACTGCGCGATGAGTTGATCGTGTTCCTATAACGGAACGCTGATATCTTCGCATGGACTCCAGCAAACATGCCTGGGATTCCAGCTAAGGTGATGGTCCACAAGTTGGGGCTTGATCCTAGCCAGAAACCCGTCAGGCAGGAGCAGAAAAACCACTCCGTAGAAAAGCTGATTGCCATCCGAGAAGAGGTGAAGAAATTGCTGGACACAAGATTTATTAGAGAAGTCCACTACCCAGATTGACTCTCTAACATTGTCCTGGTGAAGAAAAGCAATGGAAAATGGCGGATGTGTATCGATTTCACTGACTTTTATAAAGCCTGCCCAAAGGATAGCTTTCATTTACCAAGGATCGACCTGCTGGTTGACTCGACAGCCAGATATGAGCTTCTAAGCTTCATGGATGCCTATTAAGATTACAACCAGATCCGGATGAGTCCAGAGGATCAGGAGTACACCTCGTTCATGACTGATTAGGGCACCTACTGCTACAAAGTGATGCCCTTCGGACTAAAAAACGCTGAAGCAACCTATCAATGACTGGTCAACAATATGTTTGAAAAACAGATCGGTCGCAACATAGAGGTCTACGTCAAGTGCAAGGTCACCGACGACATGCTCATCAAGAGCAAGGTCACCGATGACCACGTCCGCGACCTGGGAGATTGGTTTGAGGTGCTTCGCAAGCATCACATGAAGCTGAACCCGGCTAAGTGTGTCTTCGGGGTAGCTTCCGGCAAATTCTTGGGTTTCATCGTCTCCCAATGAGGAATTGAGGCGAACCCAGAGATGATTAAGGCTCTCACAAACATGGCTCCACCGCGAAGCGTAAAGGATGTCCAGTGATTGACTGGACGGTTGGCAGCGCTGTCCTACTTACTCGCGAAGTCTGGCGATAAATACCAGCCCTTCTTTAAGGCCCTTAGAGGAACAAAATCCAACGGATTTCCATGGATGGTAGACTGCTAAACAGCTTTTGATGAATTGAAGTGGTATCTTGCCAGCCCGCCGTTGCTAGTGTCACCCAAGGGCGGAGAAGAGCTGTATCTTTACTTGGCAGTGTCAGAAGCATCCCTCAGTTCTGTCCTCATATGCTTGGATTCTGACACTCAGCGGCCAGTCTACTACGTAAGTAAAATGTTGACTGGCCTAGAGACCCGCTATTCGCGCGTAAAAAAACTTGCCTTGGCGCTTATATTCTCTACGCGGAAGTTAAGGCCCTACTTTTAGGCACACTGTGTAGTACTTACAAATTAGCCTCTGAAAAGTATACTCCAGAAACTCCACATTTCTGGACGGTTGGTAAAATGGGCTATCGAGTTGGACGAGTTTGACATTGAATTCTGGCCCAAACTTGTTGTAAAAGCGTAGGCTGTGGCTGACTTTATTGTTGAAATTATGACCCCAGTTCTTGAGGAGCTACCCACAGAAAGCACGGAACTGCTTGACGGAGTTTCAGAATGGATACTTCACGTAGACGGATCGTTAACGGACACTGGCAGTGGCGCTGGAGTGGTCCTCACGACTCCCGATGGGTTTGAGGTGAAATACTCCATTGGGCTCGATTTTCCGGCAACTAACAACATTGCCGAGTATGAGGACCCGTTAGCCAGATTATGATTAGCCAAGGAATGCTCTGCCAAGAGATTAACGGAGACTTCGAGGTAAACAACCCTTACCTGGCCAAGTACCTGGAAAAGGCAAGGGAGACTGCCTAGGGTTTCGACAAACTAACCCTGATTTATGTTCCCAAAACTGAAAACTGAAAGACAGACCAACTGGCTAGAGACGCTGCAACCAAAAATTCAGAATAGTACTCGAGGGATATGAGGGAGATCCAAAAAGCTCCCAACATAGAGAAACAAGAGGCGATATAGTTTTTCAAAGCGAAAAATTGGATGACGCCCTACCTTAGTTATCTGGCTGACGGATCATTGTCAAAAGACGTAGAGAATACTAAACGAATCAAAAAGACAACCAGCTAGTACACTGTGGTTGACGGATGTCTATATCGCCGTGACTACTTAGCCCCATACCTCCGGTGCCTAACTCTCGAAGAGGCTAACTATGCTTTGGGCGAAGTCCACCTCGGGATTTACGGATCGCACATTAGAGGAAAAAACTTAGCCTTCAAGATCATGCGGCAGGGCTACTACTTGCCCTCAATGAAAAAGGACGCACTTGAGTTTGTGAAGAAATGTGAAAGTTGCCAACTTCACGGTAACCTTCACCACCAGCCATCCGCAGACCTGAAAACACTTCAGGCCCCTTAGCCCTTCGCACAATGGGGGCTTGATATTCTCGGCTTATTTCCCATTGCCACGGGACAAAGAAAGTTTGTCATCGTGGGTATCGACTATTTCACCAAGTAGGTCGAGGCCATCCCACTGGCAAAGATTACGGAGCACAATGCTCCTGAATTGCTTCGCTAGAACATTATTTGTAAATTCGGCGTCCCTGAGGTCGTCGTGACAGACAATGGGACCTAATTTTCGAGGAAACGCTTCACCAAGTATTGTGCCAGCCTTAGCATCAAGCTAGTCCACATTTCGGTGGTATACCCCCAAGTGAATGGACAGGTGGAGGTCACGAACCAAACGCTACTCCACGGGTGCAAGACTAAGCTGGAGGATCCAAGGGGCTCCTGGGTGGACGAGCTCCCCTCAGTTCTCTGGTCTTACCGGACAACCGTAAAAGAACCAATGCGCAAGACGCCCTTCAGTCCCTGTTATGGGACTGAAGCGGTAATCCCGGTCAAAATCGAGCTTCCAAGTCTTTGGGTGGAATCATTTGACCCACAGGGTATCTTCCAAAAAATCAGGGAGCACCTAGACTTATTAGAGGAAGCCCGCGACGCCACCAAAATGCAGACAGTAGCCTACCAACATCGAATTGTTCGATACTACAACAAAAAGACAAAGGCATGACAATTCGATATCGGAGACCTAGTCTTACGAGGCGTCGAGGCCACGGGCAAGCTGGCCGACCGCAATAAGCCTTCCCCTAATTGGGAAGGGCCTTTCCTAGTCTCCGCTATCCTGAGAAACGGAGCATACAAACTCCGGAGCCAGGACGAAAACTTTGTCCAATGAATGTGGAACGCGATCCACCTCAAACGTTACTTCCAATAAAAGGCACAGGTACGTATTTGCATTATTGTGTGTACGTATTCGCTTGCTTGTTTTAATTCGTCAAAATGACTGTTTCCTTAGTATACTGCCTTCCCCTTCTTGTGTGCATATATATATATGTGTGTGTTTACTTTGCAAGTTACCCAACCTAAACTACCCCTAAGTCGGGAGGGTCCTCACCCTCTCGTTTATAAGCCCTGGTCATCCAGGCGGCCCATAAGTGGTCGAACATGAACATCGATCATCCGAGCGGCCTATTAGCAGCCGTGTTTAAACCTTGGTCAACCAGGTGGCCCATGAGCGGTCTAGTGTGAACATCGGTCATTCGAGCAGCCCATTGGCGGTCGTGTTAAACCCTGTTCATTCAGGTGGCCCATATGTGCCAGATCTAAACCTTAGTCATCCAAATAGCCCATTAGCGATCATAATCTTAGGGGGCTAGCGCAACACGCGCAACAACCTCCTCCGCGAGGAGATAGCGTGATCAGTCAACGATGGTCAAAGGGAGAAAAATTCTTCTCCAACGCTGGCCGCCCAAGTCAGCACTTGGGCAGCACTACCAGGCTTCACTCACAAGCCGTCACTGCTAGGCCAGTTAATACAACCGCCTACAAAAAGCCTAAGGACTTCACTCCTTTGGTAGCACTACAATGGCCGCCAGCCAACTGAGTTGGCCATCCAATACAGTAGACATGCAAGCACAAAGTAGTAAAAAGAAATGGACACGAAGTTAAAAAATTCTCATTTTATTACTTCCAAATATATTACAAAGTACATAAATACAAAGGGAAGACCAAAAATCAGCAAAAGGCTAAGGGGTCAGCGGAGGAGGCACCTGACCGTCTCGCGGATCCCTCACGAGACTGTCGTGGGTTTGGGAGGACCTGTTTGACATATTCAGCAGGTCCACTAGAAAATTAGGGTCAATGAGCCGCGTGATACGCTGACACATATTCACCCCTTCCCACATCCGCGACTACATCAACTGCTCAATCTCGTGAGGGCGTATCCGGAGGCTCAAGCAGTTCTCCAGCTCCGTCAACTGCACTCCCAATTGGCTAAGACGCCCAGTGAGTCGCTCATTCTCCTGCCTTTGTCGGGCAACCTCCTCCTTCAAATTGGTGTTCTTAGTCTCCGTATCGGCCTAAATAGTCTGCAAGGCAACGGCATCGGACCTGTGCTCCTTCCCCAAAGCCACCAACTTCGCATCTAACAAGGAAATCTCTGCCTCCCTATCAGAGATCACCCGGTCCCGCTGGTCTATTATCTTGGCAATGACAGCAATCACCTTCTCGTTTTGCAAAAAAAAAAAAAAAACAAAAGACAAATTAGGAATCCTAAAAGGAGAAATTATGCAGAAAGTATCGCGAAAGATTATACCTCCCAGACTCTCCACACGGGCCTCTCAGGTCTGGCCTCCAAGCCTGGCTCATGTGGCGGCAGGCCGAAAGCGATGCCCTCGCGAGCGGAGCTGGCAGCGGCCTCCTCCACAATCTCATCCAGGAGCCCCTTATCGACGTCGTCCTCAGCAGCAGCAGGCTCCCCGGCTACGGCCTCTACTGCGGCTACTGGAGGATCAAGATTAACCACCGGCTGCTCAGCAGGTGTCTACATGACTGGAGAGCCAACAAACGGCTCCTGTGCCTCCACCGATGGCTCACAGGTTGGCTCCAAAAAAGTCTCCGTCTGTGCCACTCGAGGAACCACCTATGGCGTGGGCTGCGCTAGGATAACGCTTTCTCCCCTAGCCTCCGGCAGGTCCTCAAAATATTTCTCCATTTCGGTGGTACTGTCGGGGCTGCTGTAAATCCTGACGGCGATGTAGTCTTGCCCTGAAGACGATGAGGAGGGCATCTCCACCACCATCCTTTTTGGCCGCGGGCCGATGAAATCGTCGTCTGTTGGACGGGGGCGGATGAGCAGGCCCCTAGACTCCTCCGGGCGCATCATCATCGCCTGCGGCGGCGCCCTAAGCTTCTGAACCGAGGAAGGCAGTCCCTGGTTCACCTTCTTGGCCTCTACCCTAGAGACTAAGAAATCCCTTTTGAAATCTGAAATGTGGTCTTTGACCAGTTCGGTCAACCACTCTAAGGACGCCATCTCCGCTACAGACGGCATCCCAATATACACCTCCGGCACCAGACCCCAATTCTTTGCAAGGGGCCAGGTCTCTACCGCACTCACGAAGAAGAATCGATTCTTCCAATTCTTCAGTGAGTCGTAGATGGCCGTGTTTATCTTCAGGCCACTACAGGGAACGAGGGAGATCCACTCATCTCCCTAATTTATCTTAAATAGTCCCTTCACCATGGACATTGTCAATCTCTTAGAATGCTTGCAAAGGAACATGCAAAGAGTATAAATGTACCGTATGGCGTTAGCATGGAGTTGGACAACATGGACTCGCAGAGCTTGAAGGATCAACTGCAAGTCGTCCAGAAGAGAAAAACAGAGACCGCTCCTCAGGTGGGCCTCATACACCGTCACATGCCCTGCCGGTGGAGAGAAGGCCCAATCATCCTTGTCTGGAACCCTCCAAGCAATGTCCTCCGGGATGTTGAACTCAACACATAGAGCCTTCACGTCACTCTCTCGAAGAACAGAGGAGATGTCGGCAACGGAGGTTGAAGCCATAGTTAACAGAGGAACTAGGATTTCTTTGGGAACGAAAAATGGGTTGAAGACAAAGAAGGCAAAGCAGGAGGCGTGAAAGAATACTCAGAGTAAGAAAGGAAAGTTAAACGGCAATGTGTGAAACGCCTTAAACCTCCTCGAGAAGGCATGCCATCATTCCTATCACGTGTCGCATCCCAAATGGTCCCCTTATAAAGCAGATCTTCTGACGCATTAATGGCCTGGATAGCGGTCCAACCAAAGGAAGACACGTATCCACTTTTGGCCTGAAAAGCCGGCTAATGGCCACGCGTCAATCAGGGCTCATAAAAAGTTTTCCAGATTCTAGTCAAAGACGGTCAACAGATCCGGTCGATTTTCTTCTCCGGATCTGACCAAAGACGGTTAATAGATCCGATCAATTTTCTTTCCCGAATCTCACCAAAGACGGTCAATGGATCTGGTCAATTTTTTTCTCCGAATCTGGTCAAAGACGTTCAATAGATCCGATCAATTTTCTTCCCCTGATCTGACCAATGATGGTCAACGGATCCTGTAAATTTTCTTCTCTGGATCTTACTAAAGATGGTCAACGGATCCGGTCAAGTTTCTTCTCCGGATCTGACCAAAGACGGTCAACGAATCCAGTCAATCTTCTTCTCCGGACTTGCTGAAAGACCGTCAATAGATTCAGTTTACTTTCTTGTCCGGATCTAATCAAAGACGATCAACAGATTCGATTAACTTTCTTCTCCTCTTTTCATAGAGTCCTCCGGGATTCTCAAGCAACGAAGGGCAGTGAGGGGCATCCTATCATGAACATGTCAAAGGCTAAAATTTTGGCCATCGGCATGGGGAGCTAGTGATGGTTATACCGCAGTTGGGCTGGCCCAACGGTCAAAAAAGGCCCAGATAGCCTGTTGGACAGTCAACTCCAATGTTGGCCCAACAGGAGGTGAAGGCTCAAATCCTGAAAGGCCTAAGCGCTTTCCCAACGGTCAGTTCCAGTGTTGACCGTCAAGATGCAAGTAGGCAGCCAACTTGCGTACAGAACGGTCAACCCGAGCGTTGACCAGAATCACTGTAGCAACGAGCCGAAAATAAAAGGGCTTTTTACGGGCCTGTCCCACTCGAGCCCACGATCCAGCAGGCGACCAGCAACGGCTCTTTCAGCACCTTCCACGAATTTAGCGAGCACCTAAAAAGGACATTGACAAAATTAACGCCCTTCTCATAAGGAATGCACCAAAATTTTCCAATCTCCTACCAATTGGGGCTCTCCGACAGTAGAATGCATGGAAGGAATGTGAGTAAATTGGAAAGCCGCTGACCGCCAGAAAAGGAAGGAATCTTAGCTAGTTTAGCAACTTGCGCCTCCCTGTAGGAGGAAGGCCATTCAGAATAACACAGGGGATCGCACCTTCCAACCAAGGAAGATCACCCTGTCATCCTTTAAGTAAACCCTAGAATTTTCATTCAGGGCACGCAAGCTTTTACTGACATAACGCCCACAACGACAGTTGAGATTGACATTCAATTCCCTACTCTCTACTAACACTCAAAAAATCTAAGGCATACAACGTGTTTCTGACTGCCGTTTACTGCCTCCCCACCATCTAAATTCAAGAAGACGGCTTTGCCTCTCGTTCATCTGGATATCCACACACTCTTGCACTCTCTCCTTTTTACTTTTCAATTCCAGTAACCTTCTCAGATTTCGAATGCTGTTTACTGACTTGAGTATCGGAGTGTTTTCAGTTGGATAACTTCCGACCGACACACTGACCTCTTGTTCATTTTAGTGGTGTACAGGATCCTAACTTAGTGAATGGAGTCGGAACCAGGACAAGCAGATCAATTCGAATCTGTTCGAAATTCGAATCCAAGGACGCATCAATAGATAATGAGAACAAAAGTAAGTTCAAACTTTACTCATTAGCTAGTTTAAAGAGTTCAACATAAATGAACTAATCTGGTACTTCTAACTAAACTATAGTCACTAGTTTAATATAAATGTTTCATGGTGTAGTGTAAAATATATGATAAAAGTTTAAAAAGTAAATGAGGCCTAAGATTTCCAAAAATAAATATTTTTTTTTTATTATTTCAAATACGGGTCACTAAGGAACTTGGATTAATACGTGCTTGTTACTTCGTAAAAAGAGGTTCGTGGAGAAAATTGATAGTTTATAGTTTTCTATGAAATTACTATGGGTTCATCAAATAAATAAAAAGATTTAAGTTTAAGATCCTCAGACATTTTAGATCCGGAAGATTTGAGCTGCTGAGTGACCGCAACGTCTAAGCTGTCAAACTTCCAGGTTATTGAGTGACGATGTGACGTACTGGGGAAGTGGTAGTGTTGTTGAGCCAACAAGATGCCTAATTGCCAAGCCGTTTGCGTGCTAAGTTGCTGACGTATCAGGCCATATTTGACGTCCTATGAAAATAGCCCTCTAACATACCAGGCGTTATTACAGTAGAGAGATTGACAAAGGATAAAGATGTGGGCTTCAGCCCAAATGCTAAGCCGGCCCAAGCCGTTGAGCCGGCCCATGAGCCATCAAGCCGCGAGCTACGAACGGCTTCTAAAGCCGATTTTGAGCCGACAGAAGGGTTTCGTTCTCTTCGTCTTCCTCGATGGATTTGTAACAATTTGGCGTTTTACTCAATTAATTGCTGAAGCATTAGTGGTCCATTAAATGGTGATAACTCTCCCATTAAGTTAATTCATCAATTTTGGCCGGTTTGAGTTCCAAACGCTCGGTTGAGGCGGGTGATGGTTTCGCCTATAAATTGAGCATTTTGGCTTTGTCCCTGATACCCAACTCAAGTAATACACCATCTAAATGAGTGAAGGAGTGTCCAGAAGCACGGAGCCGGTCCGAATCCAACGTCCAAAAACAGGGCACCAAATGGCCGGAGGTATATTAATCGATTTTAAATTCCGCTTTTGTGGTTGTTTTAGCCACATAAATTTCTAACATTTGGTATCAGAGAAAGGCTTCAACTCTGCCTTTATTGTTCTGTGTTTTTTCGGTTTTTTTCGAAATTGAAAAAACCTAAAGTCTTTATTTTTTTGAAGACTTGGTTCAAACGAGCACTGGAAATCGATGGTAAATTAAATTTCCGAAATTTTCATATATTTTTCATCATTTATGGTGTTCGTATCGTGCTATTTGAATCGGGTCTGGAATTTGTGTCGAGTCGTTTGTTGTCGGGTTCGGGCGAAACCGACGAAGGTAGACGACTTGAACGGCGTCGTTTTCTGCTTCGGTAGTAGTAAACGTCGTCGTTTTATGGCTTCTGTTTTGTGCTTCAGAACGACGTCGTTTTGTTGGAACGAACTCGGTTATTAAACGACGTCGTTTTGCTACAGTTTTAAAAAAAAATTTAATTATTTATCGATAGTTGGGCCGATTTTGTTCTCGGCCCAAGAGAATCGGCGCGACCCAACTGGCCCATCACTGTAGCAGACGGGAATTAAAATGCGGCCAACGGGTTTCGAACCCGGGACGCGTCGAGGGGAGAAGCGGCATTTGCCGCTTGCGCTGCTTAGCCCCTTGCGCTATTTTCCGCGTTTTAATTGTATTTATACTTTCATACAGAGTATATATA
>JAODPA010025404.1:0-37500 GCA_025585075.1 Nepenthes mirabilis | reverse complement strand
CCAACCACGATCGGATCTCCTTCTTCACGAACCAAAGTCTCCAACAATGGTAGAAGGTAATGTTTCAATGATTAATGAAGGTGGGTGAGAACACTAGTTTTAACATGTAGAGTATTCTTGTAGTAGTTAGTTTTCTCAAGAGAAGAAACAATGAACTTGAAGCATGAGAGGGTTTTCTTCTCAAAGAGGCACGCACATCAGTTCTCCAGAATTCCTAGGGTTCAAAATTATAAGTCCAATATTTATAGTGGAGTCAAAAATTGCGTTTAAAATTCTGCCCGTTGAGCCGCCGCTCGAGCGGGGCACGAGCGCGCGGCGAGCGGTCGTAGGGTTTCGGCAGAAACCCAGCGGGTGCTCGAGCGGATGGAGGCGAACAGCGAGCGGCCTCCATTCTGGATTATGTGCTCGAGCGGACATCGAGCATGCAGCGAGCGGCCCCTATTCTGGTTTATGTGCTCGAGCCGCTATCGGGCACCAGGCGAGCGGGCGGCCTTTGGACGGGCTCGAGCGCATGGAGGGCGGACCGAATGAATTTTAATGAATTGTAAACCGACAACCCACAACCCGACATCAATAAAATAATACATATGGTCACGGAATATGCCAATAAGACAAATGTCTCTAACAATAACGATTTAGTAAAGAAAATAATGATAAAGATTATAAAAATTAAAATTAAAATCTCATTAAAATTGTTTTACGTGCATATAATATTATTGATACGTCATGAATTTAAATTTTGAACAGATTCGAGTCAAATTGATCGTCCGAGTCCGACTCCATCTACTGAATTTGGATCCTACACACGACAACTACAAATAAGAGGTCAAATAACGGTGGGAGGTTATCCCACCGAAAATATTTCGACGCTCAAATCAGCAGATAACCTTCGAATTAAGAAGGGGAAAGTAAAAGATGCAAGGTGAATACATAGAGTGTTTGCGATGGAAGAGTGCTCTCATTTAGAGAGGCTTTGGTAGCTCATAATGAGCATTGGCTTCAAGCACTGTATTTGCTAGGAACATACTGGCAAAGAGAGAGAGAACGCTTGTATTTTGAAAGCGTGTGATCTTTTTATGGGTGAATGAGAGCGTGCCCTGGAGTGAGGACTCCATGGCCTTTTTATAGTTGTTGTACATAGCAGCCTTCATTGTACAGAAAGGCTTGATTCCCGCGCTTTAGACGGTCAATTGGTCTTACTGCTGGTCAACGGAAGCGTTGTCTGTCTCAAGAGTAAGTCGTATGTTCGACTCTTGGGCTTCTACTGGCTTATTTAGCTTTTTGTCTGATCAACAGTATTTATTGACCATTTAAGTGCAAATGGGCCGTTACAGATTTTGGTCGTTCCTCCTTCTTAGGCTAACCCATTACTGACATACCCATCACTAGCTCCCCAAGCTGGTAGTCTGTGACTTTAACCACCTGCATATTCGAGATGGGTCGTAAGTGGCTTAGTTATCTGCTTGAGGTAACCTGGTGAGGAAACTGGCGAAGACTTTTGGTCTTTTGATCGTATTACATGTAGTTACTGACAGCAAAGCCAAGATCTGAAGAGCTGGCTTAGAAGTTCGTTGACCAGATTCGTTGACCGTTTAGGCCATAATCTGGGGAATTGGCTGAAGGAAGTGTAGATTGGATTTATTGATCGCCTGTGCCAAAATTCGGAGAACCAGCTGAAGGAAGTGTTGACCAAATTTGTTGATTATCTGGGCCAAAATCCAGAGAACTGGCGAAGGAAGTATTGACCGTCTTCGTTGATCGCCTAGGCCAAAATCTGGAGAATTGGTGAAGGAAGTATTGACTGGATTTGTTGACCGCCTAGGCCAAAATTCGGAGAATTTGTGAATGAAGTTGAAACGACGCGCCATCATTCCGTCGGACTACAAGTTGAAAAGTTGGCCACATGTACGCAAGCAGTGAATTTGTGATCCCAATAATTAGTGTGCCAGAGGATCTAATTCGATTGCACCCGTTCAAGAAGTGACACGTGTCAATAATGATGAGCGTACGTTTATGAGGCGGTTCTCTTTCTCTGGCGTTCATATTCCTTTAAATGGTCCGTCTGTTACTTTCAAACTTCTGATGCTTTTCTTTAACTTTCCTTCCTGAAAATTTCAAAGTGTTCTGCAACATTCTTACTTCTATTTTCATAACTTCCTTTGTAACCCAGATTGCTTCGATGATCAAAGCCAGTAAAGTGAGGGAGTTGTACGTTGAGTACAACATTCCTAAGGCAAATCATCTTCAGAATACCCAGTGAGGGAAGCAGGGCACGTTCCCCTCTTGAGGGTTGCATCACTATATATGAGGCCCACTTGAGGAGTAGGTTATGTTTTTCAATTCCTGACGAGCTACTAGATATCTTGACCACCTTTCAGATCCCCATAGCATGGTTTCACGCCAATGCTGTGTTACTTGTTTATACTTTGCATCTTTATCTGCTAGAATTCGAAGCTACTAATGGTAGAGGTGGTCAGGGTGATGTTTCGGTTAGTCACAAGTGGAGAGTGGGTGTCCCTGTCCCCACGAGGACTCTAAATTAGCAGTGCTATATATGACACTTCGAAGAACTGGAAGAACCGGTTCTTCTATATTCATGTTGATTCGACTTGACCCTTGGCCAAAGATCAGGGCAGGGTGCCCGATATTTATACTGGGACACCCACTGCCGAGGAGACTACTGCGGTGGAGCCGCTTTTGGAGCTAGTAGAGGGCCACCTTCCTGAATTTCAGAGAGACCACTTGGTTTCTTGTGAGGAGGCCAAGAAGGCACGATGAGGACCACCTTCTCCGGTGTAGAAGATGAAGGTGTCTTCCCGCAAGAGGAAGGCAGACGCCATTACAATCACGTCTATCGGCATGCCTTCCAGCGAGAAAGCTCCCAGAAATCCAAGGCAAAAGAAGGCAGCAACAGTGATGCCTTCTTCTTCTTCCTCCACGGAGCAAGACTATGTTATAGCTGGGCGGTTCACTGGGATCAGAAATAGCTCTGGTGCAGGCAGAGTTGAGGCTGCTGTGGAGGCATATAAGGCCAAACTGCGCTCCATTGTGAGCAGCGCTGTTCTTACTCTGCCACAGTCGAAGCACCTGGTGGTGCCATCAGAGTTACCCGCGGAGCCTTCAGCTGAGCAGGTTGTTGGGTTACCTGTAGAGCCAGCCACCACAGAGCTCCTGGAGGTGCCTGCAGAGCTTCCCCTCATTCACGCTACTGAATTATCTGGAGAGTTTGCTACTAGTGAGCCTCAAGAAGCGTCTGAGGTGCCAACTGTCGGAGAACCCCAAGAGGCAGTTGACGTTAGCGTTAAGTTGATGGAGGAGCCTGCCGCCGGAGAACCTGTTGATGCGTTGGACCTCATGGCGGAGTTGCCGGAGGAGCATGCGGCAAAGGCCACTGCTGGGCCTGTCCAGGAGATTTCTATCTCTAGTCCTCCGCTGACAGGTCCAAGGTCACAAAGTAGGCCAGCGAGGCCGGTGCATAAAGTCTGGCAGGTAAGCCTTCGCAATTTTCCTTCTCCCTTTGCTCTCTACTGCCGATACTTAGCATTTTTGCAGGGAGAGAATTTTGCAAGTGCAGTCACCAAGGGACTACACCAGCGGGATTACACCAGCGGGACCTAGTGATCTTTGACCGAGATAAGGAGATTGCTTGGTTTAAGGAGGAGATGGAGTTGCTGAAAGCGGAGAACTAGGAGGGCACAACTGCTCTCCAATCTGTGCTTTCAAGTATGAAAGTAGAGAATGTCAGACTGAAAAAGGAGAATGTCCTACTGTGAGAAGTTGTGTTGTCGAATCTGGAAAAGAAGAATACTAAATTGAAAGAGGAGAACGCCCTGCTGAGAGAAGAAAATGACCGGACGGTGAGGCGTATTGACCAACTCGCGGGACGGATGACATTATTGGAGAACAAGTTGACTACTTGTATTCGCCCCATGAGGTCTTTAATATGCTGGTGGTACGGTTGTGGGAATGTGTCAACCTTTAATATTGCTGTTTTTCAATTACTTGCTCTTATGTTGGCCGGCCGACTTGGTGTGTTGCACGCAAGTTGGCTGTCTGCTTTCATTGAGACGTTTGTGGCGCTCTCTAATGGACTTAAGTCCTAGAGAAGATATCAAGGTGAATCCTGATGTCGGGTTAAGTCTGTTCTATACTTGTATGTGAGTAGAGGCTTGGTGGCGCTGTCCAAGTGTTAACTTGGACGGCCAGCTTTTGGATAGAGTGCTTTTGTTCCTGTTGACTATCGTTGACTGACCATGCTATCTCCTTGTGTAGGAGGTTATCACGCGTGCTGTTTAAGCCCCTAAGATTTTTACTGCAACTGAGCCACTTGGATGACTAAAGTTTAATTCGACAGTTAATAGGCCGCCTAAATAACCAGCGTTTAATTCAGCCGTTAATAAATTGCCTGGATGACTAGGGTTTAATTCGATTGTTAATAGACCGCTTGAATAATCAGGGTTTAATTACGACCGCTTATAAGCTGCCTGGATTATTAGAGTTTAGTTATGAGCGGGTAAAAACACACCCGACTCAGGGGTAGTCTAGGTCATATAACCCCACAAACAAATACACATGCATATAGAATATAGAAAAAAAAGAAGAGATGACACAGTGTAATGAAGAAAATATTCTTTTACTAATAGTAAACATTATGTACATTTATAAGTATATACATGGATGACCTACCTGTGCCGTTATTGGAAGTAGCGCTTGAGGTGGATCGCGTTTCACATCCGTGGAACCAACTTGTCGTTCTGGGTTTGGAGTTTGTATGCTCCATTCCACAGAATGGCTGAAACTAGAAAAGGGCATTCCTAATTCGAAAAAAGTTTATTTCAGTTAGCGGTTTTGCCCCAGCCTCGATATTTCGTAAGATCAAGTCTTCAACGTCGAATTGTCGTGCTTTTACCCTCTTGTTATAATAGTGGGTGATTCGTTATTAGTAAGCTACTATCCGTATTTTGATAGTGTTATGGGTTTCTTCCAGTAAGTTTAGGTGTTCCCTAATTTTTTGGTAATTACCTTGTGGGTCGAAAGACTCAACCTTAAGATTTGGAAGTCTAATCTCAACCAAAATTACTGCTTCAGTCCCGTAGCAGAGACTGAAGGGTGTCTCTTAAGTCAATTTCTTTGGAGTCGTCCGGTAAGACCATAGGACAAAGGATAGCTCGTCGACCCAAGAGCCTCCTGCGTCCTTCAACTTAGTCTTCAAACCATGGAGTAGCGTGGGGTTTGTGACCTTCACTATCCATTGGCTTACAGGTACGCCACCGAAGTGTGGACTAATCTGATGCCTAAACTGGCGCCATACTTGGTGAAGTATTTTTCAAAGAATTGGATTCCGTTATCAGTCATGATGACCACGGGAGCATCAAATCTGCTAACTATACTCTGGCGGACGAATTCTAAAGCGTTGTGCTCAGTAAGCTTGGCCAGCGAGGTGGCTTCAACCCACTTGGTGAAATAGTCAATGCTCGCAATGATGAATTTTCTTTGCCCCATCGTGATAGAAAATGGGCCGAGAATATCGAGCTTCCATTGCGCGAAAGGCCAAAGAGCTTGCAGATATCTCAACACAGTGGGCGGTTGATGGTGAAGATTACCGTAGAGCTGGCAAATTTCACACTTCTTCACAAAGTCAAAGGCGTCCTTCTTTATTGTCGACCAATAGTATCCCTAGCGCATGATCTTAAACGCTAAGTTTTTGCCGCCGATATGCGATTAATAAATCTGAAAGTGGACTTCACTCAAGGCGTAGTCTGCCTCCTCAGGAATTAAGTACGGAGTCGAATAATCATGGCAATATAGTCGTCCATCGACTATGTTGTACCAACCGGCCGTCGTTTTGATCCGCTTGGCTTCGTCCACGTTATCTGGCAGTGTTCCATTCGCCAGGTATCTTTGGTAAGGCGTCATCTAGCTTTCCGTGCCGGAGATTTGCATTACTTCCTGTTCCTCTGTGCTAGGAGTACTCAGGACTTTCCACATATCCCTTGAGTACTATTCTGGATTTTTGGCTGCCGCTGCCCTGACAAATTGGTCGGCCTTTCAATTTTCTATTTTGGGGTCGTAGACCAGGTCCAACTTATCAAATCTCTAGATATCGTCCTTCGCCTTAATCAAGTATTTGGCCAAGTCATGGTTTATTTCTCGAAGCTCTCATTTACCTAGTTAACGACCAGCTTAGAGTCGCTGTAGATGATCAGTCATCTAGCTGAGTACTCTTTTGCTAGTCTTAGTCCGGCTAATAAGATTTCGTACTCGGCAATATTGTTGGTGGCCGAAAAATCAAGTTTGAGGAGTACTTCACCTCAGATCCGTCTGGGGTCCTCAGGATCACCCTGGCACCATTGCCTGAATCCGTAGATGATCTGTCCACATTGAGAACCCATTCTGACCCTTCCCCATGTAGTCTTGCATCCTTAGTGGGCTGTTCATTTGGAATTGGTGTCATGGCCTCAACAATAAAGTCGGCCAAAGCCTACCATTTGATGGTTGGTTTAGGTCGAAATTTAATGTCAAACTCTCCCAACTCGATAGTTTACTTAACTAGCCATTCAGAAACGTCAGGTTTATGGAGTATACTTTTCAGCGGCTGGTCAGTCCGAACGACTATGCGATAAGCCTGGAAGTAAGGTCTCAGTTTTTTGGCGGAAAAGACAAGTGCTAAGGCTAACTTTTCTGCACGTGGGTAACGCGTCTCTGCGCTAGTCAACGTCTTACTTACATAGTAAACCGGTTGCTGAGAGTCGAAATCTTGGCGTATGAAGACAAAGTTGAGAGCTACCTCCGACACTGCTAAGTAGAGGTACAACTCTTCTCCATCCTCGAGTGACGTCAGCAACAGTGGACTGGCTAGGTGCTGCTTCAATTCGTCAAAGGCTGCCTGGCATTCTACAATCTACTGAAATCCATTTGTTTTCGTCCCCCTCAGAACTTTGAAGAAAGGTTAGTACTTGTTCTCAAACATGGCCAAGAAGCGGGATAAGGTTTCCAGTCGTCTGGTTAGTCTTTGGATATCTTTGAAACTCTACAGCAGAGTCATTTCCATGAGGGCCTTGATCTTCTCCGAGTTTGCCTCGATCCCTCTCTGAGAGACGATGAAACCCAAGAACTTCCCTAAGAATACTCCGAATACACATTTAGAAGGATTCAACTTCATTTGATGCACACGGAGCACCTTGAAGGACTCAGCCAGATTGCAAATATGGTCATTGGTGGTCTTGCTATTGACTAGCATGTCATCAGCATACACCTCCATATTGTGGTCGATTTGCTTCTAGAACATCTTATTCACAAGCCTCTGATAAGTGGCACCCGCATTTTTCAGACCAAAGGGTATTACCTTATAGTAGTAAGTGCTTTGGTTGTTATGAATAAAGTGTGTTCCTCGCCCTTTGGACTTATCCAGATCTGATTATAACCCAAGTACGCATCTATGAAGCTCAGTAGCTCGTGTTTAAAGGTTGAGTCCACCAACAGGTCGATCCTGTGTAAAGAGAAGCTATCTTTTGGGCACACTTTGTTAACATCAGTAAAGTCAATGTGCATTCGCTATTTCTTGTTGCTTTTCTTTACCAGGATGATGTTAGAGAGCCAGTTCGAGTATTGGAATTCTCTAATAAAATCGGCGTCCAACAACTTCTTACCTCCTCTCGGATGGCGATCAGTTTCTCCACGGAATAGTTTCTTCACTTTTTCCTGATGGGCTTGTGGTCGGGACCGAGGTCCAACTTGTAGACCATTACTCCAATCGGAATTCTAGGCATGTCAGCAGGGGTTTACGTGAAGATGTTAGCATTCTGTTGTAAGAACGCGATTAGTTCATCACACAGTGTCTCCGTAAGTGAGCCTCCGATCTACACGCACCTCTTCAGGTCTTCCATACTCAGTGGGATTAGATCGGTAGCCTCACCAGACTACGCTTGTTGCACGGTTGCTTCGTCTCGATGGTCAAGTTCTCTTGCCAACTTGATGTTGACACTCGGTGCGATTTGGAATATATAACATGTCCGCCCAGTGATTTCGTCACCAAGCACTTCGCCTATACCGTAGGCTATCGAAAACTTCATTTTCAGGTGGGGTATTGATATGATGGCTTTGAATACTGTTGGGCATGGGCGGTTTAGTATGGTATTGTGCACCGAGGGCAGGTCAACGATTAAGAAGGTGAGTGTACAATTTATCGTTCTTGAATACTTGCCCAGGGTGACCTCCAACTGGATTACTCCTTGGATGACCATTGGTTCGTTGTCAAGGCCATAGAGTGAGCATTCGGCAGGTTTCAATTGACTTTTTTTTAAACTAAGTTTAAAAAAATGTATCAAGGTAAAGCAAATCACGAGAACTTTCATTATCAATGAAGATTTGCTTCAATTGGTAGTTGATACTACCGTCCAAAACGAGTGCGGATATAATAAGGGAATCTGCATGGGGAGAGATTACATGTTTCATGCCATTATCACTAAAGCTAATAACGTTGTCTTCAGTGCGCTACTTCTTCCACCCAGTATACTGCCCCTTGTGATTTGTTGGGATCTTGACCGGTCAGGTCGTGATCATGCTAACAACTCCTACCGCCACCCGATTCTGAGGCTAGGAAGTCTTTAGTTCCTCCCCGCCGGAGGTGCTAGAGGTCTGTCTAGGATTCCTGATGAACCTGGTGATGTGACCCCTCCAGATGAGTTCTTCGATCTCCCGCTAAAGCGTCTTGCAATCTTCCGTGGAGTGTATGAGAGATAAATGAAAATCGTAATACTTGGCTGGATTTTCTCCCTCCGCTCTCTTAAGTAGTTTTGGCCACTTGAGGAATTTCTCCCCACGGATTTACGTGAGGACGTTAGAGCGCGTGTCGGTTAAGGGTAACAGGTTGATTGGCCAGTAATCCCTTTGTTCTGGTGCTCCAATCCTATGCTGCTTCCTGCAGGGGTGATTGCCGTCGTTGTGCTTCCTATTTCCCCTTGCTAGGAAAGAATGAGGCTGTTTTGTCCACTCGGAACACTTAGCCTCATTAGCCTTTTCAACTGCTGCGTAAGCCTTGGTGATAGATTTCACCTTCCGAAGATCTGCGGATTCTTATGCACTAGGTGCCTAAAGAAGTTTCCATGCGTTAAAGTAGAAGTGAAACTGTTAAACTTCATTTCTTTTGTGAGCTTAGGAATTATTCTCACCTCCACCACGAAGCGATCCAGAAATTCTGCGGATTATCTCCCTGCTTCTGTTTGATATGGGAGAGATGTCAATGCTGTTTCTCTTCCTGACAATTGAAGGTGTATTGTACCAAGAAGAGGTCAGTGAGCTCTCAGAAGCTTCGGATCGACTCTGACGGGAGACAATGGAACTAGATGTGGGCGTCTTCCTTCAGTGTAAGAGGGAAGTAATGGCACATGGTTGTATCCTTCAACTCTTGTAAACTCAGATGGGTGCAAAAATGATTGAGGTGATCCATAGGATCAGCACTACTATTGTAAGAGTCAATGGTTGGCATCTTGAACTTGGCTGGCATGGGATAGTTTAAGATCTGTGCCATGAAGGGAAATTTGTCCAGATTCATGGTGTGTTCGTCATCCTTGAGTACACATTTCAAGATCTTTTCCACCCTCGAATCTGTGTGGGCGGTGTCGCTAGCTCTTTTGGAGTTGAGGTAGATTCTCAACTCTGTCTTTTTCCTGATGTGGCGAGTAGCCGGCCGGCTACTGCCACCAGTAAATCTAACGATCTTAGAGGTTCCCTCTTGAGCCTGGTGCCCGGTCTCCACCCGAGAGTATCGAGGATTCCTTCGTTCTGGACTTTCCTTCAGAGTCCTACTACCTAAATGTCCTTCAAGCCTTAAACAACTCTGGGCGTGCGAGGCCTCCAGGGCTTGAGTGTTGCCCGACCTCCTGGCCTTTTTGGATGGTTTCTTTTTCTTCTAGCCTCCTCTCAGGGAGGCTGGAGTAGGGACTACTGCGGGCAGAGCCCCCTACTTCATATTTTTCTGGTGGGTCCAGAATATCTGAAGCGTTTAATTCATGTTACTCATCTGTTCTGTTAGGTTCTAAAAAAATTAAGCAAGTACTCCGTTGACCACCCCGTTAACCAGGTTACCAGTAGAGTAGTCCCGATTAGGTATGGTCATGTCTCTAGTGGGACCGCTAGCTTGCGCTTTGGTGTTCACAATTTTGACTGATGGAAGGTGGAACTGAGAGAGATCATAGAGAAAAGTGGTTGGCCTTTTGTAAGCTTTCCATGGACAGCGCTAGTGATGAGTCACAGATCCATGTTTCAAATATGTTCGGATCAAATTGATTGTCAAAGTCTGACTCTGTCCACTGAGTCTGGATTCTACATACCACAATTGCAAATAAGTGGTCAGGTGATTGCGGTAGGTTATCCCACCGAAAACACTTCGATATTCAAGTTAGCAAACAACTTTCGAATTAAGAAAGTGAAAGTAAAGGATGAAAAATGAATGCAAAGAGTGTTTGTGAAGGAAGAGTGTTCTTATTTAGAGAGGTTTGGTGGCTCATAATGAACGTTGGCTCTAAGCACAGTATTCGTTTGGAACGTAGTGGCAAAGAGAGAGAGTGTTTACATTCTTAAAGCATGTGAGCTTTCTGTGGGTGAATGCGAGCGTGCCATGGTGTGAGGACTCCATGGCCTTTTATAGTTGCTGTACTGGGCAGCCTTTTTTATACAATAAGGCTTAATTTTCGCATTTTGTTTGGATCACTGCTTTTTTTGGCGTGGAGTTTTTATGACAGTTATAGCTGCTGAATTGATTACTTTCTTTCTACGTTCTGTAACTATTAGGATTTCCAACAGATAGGGAAATGATTGTAGTGCATTTATTTTGGGATGTGCATTAAATCTGTTGATGACTGTTATAATAGAAATTGCCTTCTTTGAAGAGCGTAAAATTAGGAGAAAAGGCCGTTACTAGTCAAAGACTGTCATGTGGGCCAAACTGGGCTTGGCCTACTTGAGACCTGGCCTTCAAATAGTAAACTGGTCCTACTGCAGGTCAACGGAAGCGTTGTCCATCTCAAGAGCAAGTCATCCGTTTGTCTTTTGGGCTTCTCTTGTCTCATTTAGCCTTTCGTCTTGTGAACGGTATTCGTTGACCGTCAAGGTGCAAATGAGCCGTTGCGGATTTGGGTCGTTTCTCTTTCTTGAACCAGTTTATTACTGGCGTACCTATCATTTGTTTTAATCAAATATTTATTATTACATTTCATATAAATCTTTGAAATTATAATGACTAAAAATACTGTTATTGTTATATATATGTACGTTGCCAGATGTCAGCACGGCTTGCGGGCTGTTGATCGGGGCGGCGTGGCATAGTCTGGTGGTTAACACTGCCCGTTCGTCAATATTTATGTTATGAAAAATCTGTTTGCCCTTTTTTTTTTTAAAAAAAAAAAACATTGTAAGTAAAAAAGGGAAAATAAGTGCAAGGAAAATTTAGCTCGTTTTGGGGCCAACGCCGAGTACAGTTTGCCGATCCCACGCTCAATAATATCATCACTTGGCGAATTACGCTCTTCGATTCGTCCCAATATTTCGACGAATGTAGCAGGTGATCTCCACTTCTCCATACTAGGGCTTGCAAAATTCTGGAGTTTTCTGAAAACGCTCTCTTTTCGACTTCCCCCAACCATCCTGCTTGAGCTGCTAATCCACTTTGGTGTTTCCGAGGTCGTTCGCAAGCCCTCCATCTCTCTTTCTTGTCGGGTTTGAATCTACAGATCAATTGGTAAATTACGAAAGGACTCTCTATTGATTGTGATCGTCAATCTGCAAAAAAAAAAAAAAAAGTTTCATATTACTGATCTATTCGGCTTTTTCCTTTGCTGGATTAGCTTGTTTTAGTTGGGTGGTTTGATTTATGGCATCTGCTGGCAATCCAAACCAACAAGGTCTATTTGATATGAATAAATTTTTTAAGCCCTCAAACGTACCTTATTCACAGAACCCTAGCGATTTGGGCACTTCTTCACCATTTCCCTCTCCTGTTGCTGCTTATGGTCCAACTACGTCTGCTTCTTACCCTCCACCCACTTTCCCTTACTCTTTTCCCCCTCAAACAACCCCATTTTATANAACGTACCTTATTCACAGAACCCTAGCGATTTGGGCACTTCTTCACCATTTCCCTCTCCTGTTGCTGCTTATGGTCCAACTACGTCTGCTTCTTACCCTCCACCCACTTTCCCTTACTCTTTTCCCCCTCAAACAACCCCATTTTATAACCTGCCCCTCCCTCAAGATCAACTCTCTAACCTGCACCACCAGAGGTCTCTCTCTTTCCCCACACCTTCTCTTCAGCCCACTATCAATAATGCCCCTGCACAAAACCCTAATCCCGGAGCAAGATTAATGGCATTGCTTAGTGGTGGACCTTCCAATTTCGAGCATTCACTCCAATCTGCCACTCAGTTGCCCTCAATTCAGCCGCCTTCTGCTGGAGGTTCAGACTTTTTGATGCCCGTGGATGCACTTATTTCGAGTTCCACCCAACCGCTTCATACTATCAATGCAGTTATCGCCCAACATGCTCCTATGCGGATGCTGAGTAGTAAGCTCCCGAAAGGGAGGCATCTGGTTGGTGATCATGTGATTTACGATGTGGATGTTAGGATGCAAGGTGAGGTGCAGCCACAACTTGAAGTTACGCCGATCACAAAGTATGTTTCTGATCCTGGGCTCATTTTGGGGCACCAAATTGCTGTCAATAAAACGTACATTTGTTATGGGCTTAAGCTGGGAGCAATCAGGGTCCTCGATATAAATACTGCATTGCGATCCCTGCTGCGGGGTCATTCTCAGGTTTGCTGCCCCCTACAGAATATTGCATGAAATGTCATGATAGCTTGTGTCAGTAAGGTCGTGTAAGCTTGAATTATCATGTTATAGTTACTTGCTCGTTGTGCTTTCTTCTTCAATTCTGGTATTATTTTGGTCGGATTTAAATTTCACTTGGAATCCTGGGGAAGCTAGATTATGTTTTACTGTTGTGGGTGTGGTTTTGTGCTGTCAGGATAAATTTGTCACCTTTCTATCAATTACTATGGAATGAACAAAATGTGCTGTTTGAAGCAGGAAGTATTCCATGCTCCTAGAGCATAATTCTCTTGTGGTTTGAGTCTGATTTCTGTGAATTTAATAGGTGGCAATATCAGCAGGATCAAAACATCCAACTGCCTACAAAGTATCTTGAAACATCTATGAGGCATATTTCTAGGCATCCTGATTATCTCATTTCATCTCCTTTCTTAGGCTTGCCATTGGTTGTTACATAAATAATGAGAATACTAACTGGAGATAACTTTAGGGGAATCTAAGGTAGCGTGGTAGTGGCATGGTGGTCTATCCCCTAGTCTCAGGCAAATGGCTTGGGTTTAAAGCTCACCATCTCCTTCCCTCCCATCTTACCCAACTGGTCCTGGGGGAAGCAGGAACTTAATTATGACACACCACTTTTTATACGCTTATTTAATTCCAACCACTTTAGTTAACTCATTGTATCCCTACTTGAGCATGCGAAGATTATCATTGCCCAGATCTCTTGCTAACTTGTCGCACCAGGAAAAATGAGAGTCAGGTGTATTTTGGTTTCTTTGACATTCTCTTGAAATTTATATATAAACTGCCTTTTTCTTTTATCTGCCGGTTAATGATCTATGTATTCCTGTAAGTATGGCACCCAAATATCTGATCCGTTTGCTGTTTATAGGACTTCTGTTTTAAGCTCTGAGGATTTCCGAGAGTGTGTTTCAGGGATTATTTACAATTATATGAAAGAATTCATCAAATTATTGGGGCACCCTTGTTAGTTATGTGAACACTGTAATTTGTTGTTCAAAGTGTTTGAAAGTGGGAGGAAGAGTTTTGTGGTAACTGTTGACAAGAAAAGTGAAATGTAGGTGGTAGGAAGAATAGAGGATGATATATTAAGAAATGAATTATCTTTTTGACTTTTGTTTAATTTGTTGTTATTTTGGTTTGGGATGTGGTTGTTTGAATCTTGTCTTTTGAAGGCATTTGGTGTTTTTGATGAGGTTGTAAGTTGTGCAAGCAGGTGACACTGCCTTCCTGTTGATGTTTTGAATAAGATTTATCTCTATTTAACAAGGAAAGGTGTATGCTATGATGTGATGTGTATGGACTAGTTTCTAACTTACAATATTGTCTTCTCAACGTTGTTGATGGTCTACAGCTTGCTCAATTATGGCTAACCGTAGAAGTAAAGCAGCATGAACTATATGATGGAAAATAAAATAAATATGCTATGAAACAGAGTTCAATAAGGAATTTTCTCAATCACAGCCTCTTTCATCATAAGAAATCTTTGCCATCATAACTGTTATATGCATGTAACTGAACTCTACGCAATTTATTAGGATGCAGAAAGAGATTCTTTTGTTCCTCAGTTTCTCTAGTGTTCATGGTTTGATGCCACTTTAATAGAATCTTCTCTATCTTATGAATACAAAAAGAGGGAAACATCCATAATCTTTTCGGTGGAAGCAGTTGCAATCCACATACGATAGTTTATTGATTTAGTATCTGTTTGCTCTCACTATATGGTTACTATGACTGTAGAGAAAAGATTTGACAAACAACCTTTTTTCTCATGGGTTTCATAGATCTTTTGGTAAAGAATTAGAAAATAACCCCTGTTACATGGTCATTCCCGCATGTAGATTACTTTGAAATGTTTTGTATGAAACCTATTGTTGTGTGTCTACTCTTCTGAAAAGAAGCAGCAAAAGAAAGACCAGGATCCCCCTCCTGTTGGACTTAAGTTGACTACTTTGCAGCTATTAGCAGGAAAGGGCTCCTTCAGAATATTGGAATTTCAGCTATTCTTTGCTAGTGGATAATTACTGGAAAATAGTGTTAATTCTTGTCATCCATGAACTAGAAATTCTAACATAATAAGCGCTGAGCTTCAGAAAACAATGAAACAGCTAAAGAAAGGTCAGATCATTATTAATCAGCCATAAGTGATAGTTCCTTTTTTACCGGCTTTTGATAATAACTGGTGCCTACTCTTAGGAGGCAAAGGGCATTCATTTTTACAACCACTTAATATAAAAACTGCTGCTGTATGAAGTACCAAGGAAACTTGTGGCTCCCTTTGTTTGAATAAACATTTGGCTGGCCTAGCATAGCGAAAGGAGGACATTTGTATGTGATTTGGCAGCATTTTGGTCAACACTTGACTGGAAACTCTCCAATAGAATCCATCAAATTTTTGCGGTTGTCTCTGACAAAAGTTCTGCTTCCTGCAAATTTAACATTTGAAATTGACAATTAGCATCCATTTTCATTGAAGGAATTGACATTGCAGGCCATCACTCTGCCCATGGTTTGACTTTGAACAACACTAAATTTGTTGGGCACATTTTTGGAACTGATAGAAGCCTAATGTCTGTTTCATCTGGGGTAAAGGAGGCTCCAAAGGGCTTGCCATCCCGTTAAAAGTTATTAACAGTACAAACAAAATGCATGCAACCACAAATTTGTGAAAAAAGGGATCCAGATTCATGAAGGAACTGTGTTTCCAATAACCTCCTTTTTTTTTTTTGTTTTTTTTAATGAAAAGGAGTGTCCACCTCTTATAAAGCCTGTAGTGAGAGAAGTCTTATGCCTTGGAATGTAACACCTGATGACAGTGGCTGGGAAAGGAAAGTCATAGTATGTTGATTGGAGTATTCCAGTTGTATGTTGTGCATTATGAATGAATTAATGTTTTATAAATCTGGTTATCAAGTGTCCAGATTTATTTTTCAGAGATTTTACTGATTAAAAATTTGAACTTGTTTTATGGATCTGGTATGTTGATCTAACTGTTCTGAGTCTTGGATCAAAGGACTGAGAGAAATCTACTTTATTAGCAAGATGAGAACTGTCAATTTATCTCCTCTAATAGTGCTGCTTTACATTGTTGGTGTTGTTTAGCCGAGTAATCATGATCCAATAGTACATTTTTACACCAATTGTTTTTGTCAATTAATGATATCCACCTATATCTGGCTTGGTTTTTGATTCCTGGTTGTCTATTGGTCTAAGGAATGAGCTGAAGTTGAATGAATAGCTTCCATTGATTTCCACCAATATTATGATAACAAAGATGAATTCCCTCAACCTACAGTTGCAAATATGATTTGTAATACTGTGAGATCTGAATGATTACACTGCATTTATCATTTTTAAAATTGTTTTCTTATTAACTAATTGTTTTGTCATGATGTTTACAAATAAAATTGTGTACTCTGGTTTTATTTAAATGTTTATTTTTTTCTAATTTTTTCTTATCTTTTCCCCCTATTTTCTCCAGAGGGTCACAGACATGGCTTTCTTTGCCGAGGATGTTCATCTTTTGGCTAGGTATTACTCTAATTCCTCAATTCACTTCAATAATAACTGTCTTTGAGTTTGCTCACATGATCTGGTACAGTGCAAGCATAGATGGATGGGTTTATATATGGATGATCTCTGAAGGTCCTGATGAGGAAGATAAGACACAAATTTTGGGAAATATTGTAACTGGCATTCATGTGATTGGGGAGGAAGGCTCTGTTCATCCACGGGTTTGTTGGCATTGTCACAAACAAGTATGTGTTTTTTCTTGTGTTCACCTCTATTAATTTGAGGAATTGTGCGGTGTGTTTCCTTCTTTTCTCTGTTTGACAATTATGAAGGTATCAGGAAATGATATTATCCTTTGCATTATCGAATTAAGCTATTTGACTTTCTCATTTATTCTTTGTGTGATCTCTTCTACAGGAAATATTGGTTGTTGCAGTTGGCAAAAGTATTCTGAGAATTGATACAACAAAAGTCGGAAAAGGTGAAGTTGTTACAGCGGAGGAGCCTCTTATATGTCCTTTGGACAAGCTGATTGATGGGATCCAATTTGTTGGTAATCACGATGGGGAAGTGACCGACTTGTCCATGTGCCAATGGATGACAACTCGCTTGGTTTCCGCTTCAAAGGATGGCACGGTTAGGATGATTCCTTTTCTATCCAATAAAAGAACATATGAGAGAGTGAAGAAGAGAGTAAATGCATCCTTCTGGAAAGATGTGAAATAAATTACAGAAGCAAATGAATGGACCATAACCTTGCCCCTTATATCAATACTGGAAACACTTCCATAACTCCAGACAGCAAGACGAAGCTGAGAGATCTATGCTATCAATGTGCTATACATTCTTCTTTTTGCCCAAAACTAAGGACAGCAATGTAAAAAAAGTGAAGCAAAACTGATAACAGTGCATAATTAACTACTCACTTCCCTAAGAATCATCTTTTCTTTGGAACAAAATTTAGATGGAACTGCATCATTCCTGACTGCCCTTGATGTTGCAATAATGGGATGCACAAGTGGTTAATTTTATTGGCAACTGAATGATTCAGGTGTTTGAAAATGAACAAGTTAGGATAGGCTTGAGTTAGTTTTTCATACCAAATAGTGCATTCCATTCCTTTGGAGAATACTATTCTTTCAGGCTATTAAGCAAATGGATGGTATTTGTTCTGTCTTTGCAAATCATATTAGGCATCCTCTGGATAATTCTCAAATAACCTTGATCTTTGTTCGTATGGTAATATTTCATGATTGACTTGTTTTTAGTGAGCTATATTTTTGACTATGTATCAAATTATCTGTGCCTTAGATTAAGATTTGGGAGGACCGAAAGGCACAACCTCTTCTGGTGATGAAGCCCCATGATGGACAGCCTGTTGATGCAGCAATCTTTTTGACTGCTCCACACCGACCGGATCATATTGTACTTGTCACAGCGGTATCAATAACTTTTTATTTTGGTGTTTTATTTTTTTGCATGTGGCCTGGTTAACTGGCAACAGTTGCCCACTTAACATTTGTGGGATGTGTGTGATTGTTTAGACTTCTCCGAGTACTTCTATTTCTTCCCTTTCTTGTTTATTATGGTGTTCTATGCTGGAACTAGCTTCTAATTCGGTTTTATATTTTCCAATATCTCGATCTACAGGGACCACAAAATCGGGAAGTGAAGGTGTGGGCTTCATCAAGTGAAGAAGGGTGGCTCCTGCCAATTGATGCTGAATCATGGCGGTGCATCCAGACGTTGGAGTTCAAGAGTTCCCTAGAGCCTCGATTGGAGGAGGCATTCTTTAATCAAGTTGTGGGATTATCTCAACTGGGGCTTCTTTTACTCGCAAATGCCAAGAAGAATGCTATATATGCTCTACATTTGGAGTATGGTGCTAATCCATTTGCAACCCGCATGGATTATTTAGCTGAGTTCACTGTGACTATGCCTATTCTGAGTTTTACTGGGACAAGTGATATATTATCACATGGAGAACACATAGTTCAAGTATACTGTGTCCAGACACAAGCTATACAGCAGTATGCTTTGGACCTATCTCAGTGCTTGCCACCTCCAATGGAAAACTTGGTGTTAGAGAAATTGAACTCTACCATTTCTCATGATGAAGCAGAGGGAGTTATTGGTTTAGAGTCATCAGGAAATAAAGCTTTCGAGGTTTCCTTAGCTAATTCTGCACCCAAACTAAGTAATCAGACTAGTGTCCCTGAGAGCACACCCAAGATCAGGGGTCCTGTGGGCTCTAATTCTGATACAGCCACTTCGCTTGAAATTTCCTCTTCAAGCATGGGTTCTAATAGTACTGTCATACTACCAGTAGCTACCAGTGTTGATGTTGCTTCCATCACATCACCATCTTCTCCGAGTCCAAGACTATTGCGAAAACTGAGTAACCTTCACGGGGATCTAGCTGCCACTGGTTCTTCAGTTGATAGGAAAATGGACAATGCTGAAACACATTTGTCTGGTGTGGCTTCTGATGATGGTAAGTTAATTGCTCAAGGCAGTGTTCCTGATGTTCTTAATCCACCTGTCATGTTCAAGCACCCAACTCATCTGATAACTCCCTCTGAGATTATGGCTATGTCATCACCTGAGATTGTCCCTATCA
Organism: Nepenthes mirabilis; assembly: GCA_025585075.1. Lineage (NCBI taxonomy): Eukaryota > Viridiplantae > Streptophyta > Magnoliopsida > Caryophyllales > Nepenthaceae > Nepenthes > Nepenthes mirabilis. The sequence goes on along the minus strand of JAODPA010025404.1, from coordinate 18,521 downwards.
CTGAGGACAAAAGTGAGGGGGTAACCACAACTCAAGACGTGCTTGTCCATAATGATTTGGGAAATATGGAGTTGGACGTTAAAGTTGTGGATGAAACAGGATTTTCTCACGATGGTGGATGCATCTCTCAGGAAGAAAATTGTACCCATGTGGAGAGGAAGGAAAAATCATTTGGTTCTCAAGCATCAGATGATGGGGCTGACTTGAGAAGAGAGTACTGTGGATTACCAGCTGAAACTTCTATCATGGGAGAGGCACAGAGTACATTGATGGATGCTCTTGCACAACCTTCAGATTTTGGTGATGATGTAGATGAACCCACCACTGAAATTCACGGAAAGTCAGCTGAGTTTTCCGTGACAGAAGAAGTTTCCCAGATTCTGGTTTCTACTACAAAAGGGAAAAAGCAGAAAGGGAGAACTTCTCAAGCATCTGGGTCATCATTCCCCTCGCCAAGCATTTCTAATTCAGCAGATTCTTTGAATGAACTTGGTGCCAGTTCAAGCATGCTCTCTTTGGAAGCTGCCTTACCGCAGATTTTGGAGATGCTTAATCAGGTGACTGTTTAGTATTTATTGCTACTTCTTGAGGTTCACACTATGGTGGATTTTGCTGGTTTGATGATTCTTTTGGGTTCAAGTCCTCAACTCAAACATTCATTTTCAACATTGAACAAGAGAGTTTATCTCCTGCTGTAGTCTGCCTTGTTTCACTCTCTCCAAAAGCTTTTCCACCTTTTGAGATCAGTCGTCAAGAACAACATCTGGGCCACATAGCTAGCGTATCCATTCTCCATCCCACCAATTATCCTAAGCCACATGTTTTCCAAACCAGAATGGAACTTTTCCATTCTAACAACAGCTCCTTCAGATGATTAGAATGATGATTAGACACTGGCCATGGTAAAAGCTAATGCAGTTCAGCTAGAAGATTCTGGTAACATCCATCGTCTTTTTCTTTCTCTTGTCTTGTGGAAATTCACGCAATGAGTTTATGCGCTGGTAGATTGCTCCTGTTGCCTAACATATTACTGAAGATATGCCTGTATATTTAGGCAAATTAGTGTATATCATGTTTATATGGTGCTACTATGGAAACATCTTTGCACTAGGCTTACTCTTCTGGTTTTTTTCTTTGCAACTTCATTCTCTGCAGCTGGTAACTGCACAAAAAGAGATGCAGAAACAGATGACAATGATGATTGCAGTTCCAGTTACAAAAGAAGGTAAAAGACTCGAGGCAGCTTTAGGACGGAGCGTGGAGAAAGCTGCGAAAGCCAATGCTGATGCTCTGTGGGCTCGTATCCAGGAGGAGAATGCAAAAAATGAAAAGTTGATACGAGATCGTACACAGCAAATAATAACTTTGGTAACTAATTTTGTCAACAAGGACTTGCTGGCCATTTTGGATAAAACAGTGAAGAAAGAATTAGCTGCAGTTGGTGCAACTGTAGCTCGTGTGGTCACCCCAGTCATCGAGAAAGCAATTCCCTCAGCTGTTGCGGAGTCTTTTCAGGTTTGACTTCGTGATTCTTGACTGATGTTAAATGGGATAGTGATATTTCTCCAGTAAAAATCCACTTCTATATGGCATTAGTTGTGATTCATTAATAGGCTCACGATTTAAGGTTGCAACATTGTAATCTAAGGCAGTGTTTTGTGACAGAGAGCAATAGGTGACAAGGCAGTGAATCAACTTGATAGGTCAATCAGTTCAAAAATTGAAGCTACTGTTGCAAGGCACATCCAAGCACAGTTTCAAACTTCTGGCAGACAAGCACTTCAGGTATTTGATCATGTAATTTGGTATGCATGTCTATTAGCTGCGCACTGATTTGCTGTTTCACTAGGGCTTTCAGGTCTTTCCGAAATTGTCTATGTTTGACTAGGGATATAACCTCTAATTAATCATGAAAGGATTAATTTAGCTGCTGTTGTGGTCATTCATGTTTGGAGTTCTATTGAACTCAAAAAATAACCACTAAAATTAGTTAAACTCCAAAATTGATGAATACATGACCTTTACATATAAACACAGTAGCTTATTGTTTCTAAAAAATTAGAATAATTCTTTAATATTAGAAAAAAGATCAGATAAAACAAAAGTTAGATGATATATGTAACCCTAATTGTGTCTGTAAGGTAGTAAATGATTGTTTGGCTTTCTGCATCAATTAGAGATCTGGTTAAGGATGTCAGTCTCAAGTTTATGTAACCAAGCTTATCATACTTAATGGATGACTAGATGAGACTCTCGTTGAACAAGAAACAATTGAAATCAGGAATTTCTTGATTATGTTTGTGCCTTGTTAGCAGGTATTGCCTTCTTCATGCACCCGCATATGTGATGAAAGTTTTTGATATCAGATGTACTTGAAACTCATTCAAGTTTTACAAAATTATAATTAGGTCATTCTTTTTGATTTTGGGTTGTTTCTTCTATCCAGATGTGAGTTATCACTTGACTGCTTCAATATTTTTTGTCTTGATAGTATACACTTAAATAGCTTAATCCATTTGATGCTTCTAGCACATACCTGCCTTGTGATGTTCTACTCCCAGCTAGTGATCTATGATTCTATAAAATTGTCTGTTGCAGATTCCTTTCTATCTCTTAAAAGATGATATTTCATTCTTGTAATTACTAGCAGATCCTCATTCTATTTGATATATTTGCACATGTTTTCTAGCGTTCTTACTTGGAAAATGAGTAGGAGGAGCCAAACCCAAATCCATCCCAATACTTCAAAAGCATAACCCAAACCTAACCCACAATGCTTTGGGTTTGGTAAACTCCAATGGCTTGATTATGCCTGAACCCATTTCCCTTCTTCTCTTAAAGAAAAACATTATTGAAAATTTGACTATATTAATGGAGTTTCTAATCAATTAAGCATGATATTAATGGTGTCTTGGTTTCGGTAGTTTTGGGTTCAGAGAATAGCAAATCCAATCCCAACCCAAGCTCGATCAAATCTAGTAAAGCCCGATTGATTTGTGTTGAGTTGCGTCGGATAATGTCATGATTGGGATTTCATGCCCTTTCTAGTTACTTTATTTGTGTAATTCTTATTGTTCTTGAACTCCCTCCCTAGAATTCCTACTCCCTCCAATATTGTTTTGGAGTGTCAATGCAATTAAAGGATTGATCTTATTGATTTATAAATGCCATACTCCATGACTTCGAGGAATTGAGAGAATATGTCTTATTTGGGAGTCCGTTTAGTAGCCAATGGAACCATTTTTATTTTGAGATATTGATAGAGTGAATACCAGCCTATTTGTTAAGGGGCATAATGAGATCAGGGTTTCAAAAATTGCTGTGCATTTACTTCAAATAGAATTCATAACTTTAATGTTGATCTGTAGACACCTTGCTTTTTTAGCAATAAACTTGCATGTGCACAGGATGGATTGAAGTCTGTTTTGGAAGCTTCTATTATCCCTGCTTTTGAGATGTCATGCAAAGCTATGTTTGAACAAGTTGACACTACATTTCAAAAGAGCATGGCTGAACATACAGCAGTATTGCAGCATGAAATGGAGTCAACACATTCACCACTGGCGCTTGCCTTGAGGGTATGCAATCTTTAGCGAGTTTGGGACCTGTATCCATGTTGGCTGCCTTTTACTCTGGACTGCTTTAAAGTAGTAATCATTTATGATGTCTGACATTGTTGACTTTCCTATGCAGGATGCTATTAACTCAGCATCATCTGTAACTCAATCCTTGAGTGGAGAATTAGCTGATGGCCAACGAAAGCTGTTAGCTCTTGCTGCTGCGGGGGCAAGCTCAAAAGCTGTATATCCCTTGGTAACCCAGCCGAGCGAGAGACCTTTGGCTGGTCTGCATGAGGTCTGCTTTCACTTTCTTGTGAAGAATGTATTTCAATCAGTTCTGATGCCAATTGTAAAGTTTCCTGTCACTGTCATAGTAGTTGTGAGATGGCTATCTTGATTTTAAGTGATTTTGTAAATGCTAGGCTGAGCAGCCATTTGATCCAATGAAGGAGCTATCTAGACTGATAGCTGAACACAAATATGAGGAAGCATTCACTGCTGCGCTGCAAAGAAGTGACGTGTCCATTGTCTCCTGGTTATGCTCACAGGTATGTCTCAAGTTCTTGCAGCGTAACAACTCTACATTGACATTTATTGCTTGGATGGTGCCAAAAATGATGGTTGATTGACACTTCTATCATTAGCTTTTTGGTTAAATGGTGGACACAAGCGCGCACGCACGCGCGCACACACACGAGATATTTGCATATGTTTACAAAAGCCTTTTATCCAATATGGAGATAAGGTTTTTTTTTTTTTTTTTTCCTTTCAATGTTGGTCTTCATACGTGCTTTTTTATTTTTATTTTGGAATGAGTCAAGTGGAAATATGGTTTATGGGTAAGAAACTTGGTGCTTTGGTCCTTGGACGTGTGTGCTGGTCAACATAATAATTGATTAAACATCCAACATTTGAAGGTTATATCAGCATATGTCTACAGTATCTTTTTTATTTTGATTAGGTATGTGTATCCCTATAGTAGTAGTGGGATGTTTTGGTTTACCCTTGATAGGTATTTACATAATAGACATAATCTTGGCTGCTAAGCAGAGCTATTTCAGTTAGACTCCAGAAACACATGCCCCACATGTACCTTCTCCTGTATTTTTAACTTTTTTTGTAAGCTTTCTATGTGTTAGTAGCAATATGAGCAGTGTTATTATGGACGACCAGCATGAATAAATTCTATAAAATTCGTTTCGGCTTAACTTTTGTGGTTTAGTACCCATTACAAGCATAGAGAGTTATTTAAAGTTTTGTGGCAATTACAGAGGTATTAAATTGATGAGCTGTATTATGTGAAAGGATGATTAAAAGGCTAAGGCAAGATGAGAGTATATATAAAAAAAACAAGTTGGCTACGTTCCAGGTTGGCATACTCAAAAAGCTATCTATTTGCTACGGTGCTTAATGGAGATATTTATTTAAAGACGAGGAAACCTTCATATGGTGTTTATCAATTTGAAAAAACAATCCTAAGAAAAGTATTGTGGTGAATTTTGGAGAGAAAAAGGAGCTTCCACTTCATACATCCAACTTATAGAACATATGTACATGGACTCTCAGAGCAATGACTTGTATAAGGACACATGAAAATAGACTGAGGCTTTTCTAGATTTTCCCATGACAATTGGTTTAGACCAAGGGTTCAACCACCCAATCGTCCTGATCGGAACGATTGAAGAAAGAAAGAGAATGGTGGCCCCTTAAGCCCAGAGCTTTAAAATCAATTTGCTTGGATATGGATGAAATGACCAAGCACATTTAAAAATTATATGCCTTGTACAATGCTTTTTTGTATATGATAGTTTTGGTTGATTAAACAAGAGTGGGTATTAATGCTAGGTTGGAAGTTTGGAGAGATTTTAAGAGCTAGTTATTTCAGAATTAGTAGGACAGATTGAAGATATGGAATATAAATTTAATAAAAATGGAGAAATAGATGGCACGGATGTGAGAATAGGGAATGAATGCCTACGAAAGAGGAAATATTTAAACATCTTGAATCAATGGCCAGGAATATCGTATGAAGTGTGGTATTCAGTTGCTCATGTACCAAAAAATGGTAGTGTAAGTAATGAAGATGTTGACATGAATTTGTGGTGATACAAGAGATGTGATTCAAAATAATGTAATATGAGAAAAAGTTGGGTTGACACCCATTGAAACAAAATGTGTGAGACATGTTTGAGACGGCTGGTAAAGTACAAGACTACTTACCAAAAAAGTAAGGATTGCCTATTGAGCCTATTAATAGGTGTTTGAGTTTGGAAATAGATTCATTAATGAAGATAAGATGAAGGCCATAGAAAAGTTGGAAGGAAACCGTTGACCAAAATCTTCTCATATACACTTAGTAGAGGATGTGAACTATCACAGACTTGAAATAGAGAAAGAATCCATGCAGGTAATAGGTAAATGCTCAGTTTGGTTTGGTTTCATTTTCATGGATTTCTTTATACCCTTTCTTCTTTTGATATATCTTCCCTTTTCACATTGTTTCATGATGGCATCGACAAGGTGGTCTTCAACATCATCATTACCATCAAATAAGTGGTCTCAATTTCTGCTTGCTAGTTGACAATTGCCTTGTCCTTGGTGATCCATTCGTTCCACCCTATTAGGTTGGGGATTCCTCAACATAAATGGAGGGGAGGGGGCTGGGGGTGGATGTGGACGAGCCATTAGTCCCTGCTCAATCCTATCAGGTAGGGTATTCTGCAACATTAATGGAGTAGTGAGAGGTTGGATGGGGCAAGCAAATATTCTCCACTACCACATTAAGAGGGGGCATTGATGCCCTCCATATTTGCTCGACCAACCCATATCTTTCCTTACAGTGGCAAGCATGATGGGGTCCCCATATGCCAATCCCATCATGTATGAGATGGGTTTGTCATGAATTTCAGCAATCAGTCTGTAGTTTGGCCCCATATAGCAGGTAAGTTAAGGACAGTGGCTCCTTGGGAATTAGCCCATCTTTGTTGCATGGATTACCAGGCCAGAGGATTAGCCGTTGCACCAAAAAAAAGGTTATGTACCATATGCTGCACCTAATACACACACACACACACACACACACACACACAAACACAAACTTACAAGCAGGTGCTCAGTGGCCTTTCAGCCAACATTGCTTGCCTCTTCAGGCTTGAAAATCACGCAATTTTTGTACTGGAATTCAATCTGCTTTATTTCTATTTTTAATTTTTTATTAAAATAACCAGGTTGATCTACCGGGGATTCTGTCAATGGTTCCTCTTCCGTTGAGTCAGGGGGTGTTGCTGTCTCTTCTACAGCAGCTTTCATGTGATATTTCCAAGGACACACCCAGAAAGCTGGCATGGATGATAGATGTTGCTGTAGCCATTAACCCAGCTGACCCCATGATTGCTATGCATGTCCGGCCCATTTTCGAGCAGGTCTACCAGATTCTGAACCACCATCGCAGCCTGCCTTCTGCCACACAAACAGAACTGTCCAGCGTCCGTCTCGTTATGCATGTCATCAACTCAATGCTGATGGCCTGTAAATGAAAGAATCTAATAAACCTCTTCCATCCTGCCCTTTGGACGATGTATGTCATGTACAGTTTTGTTTTTTCCTTTTATTGTTTTGCTTATCCACCCTAGTGTCGTCGCCGTAATATTACAGTAACAATATCCTCGCAATCTTTTGCTTGACAACGATATCACTGTTAATATAGTTACAATGCATTATTAAAGAATTAAGTGCCACCTATACTTTGGGTTCATTTGATTATTATTATTATTATTTCTCCTGAAATCTTTTCGAATATCAAACATTTTCTCAAAAGATATGTTGAAATCATTGCCGCCTTAATAGAACTATACGTATCTACCTTCTAGAATTGTATTTGAATCACTTATTTAAATTCTCCTATTTCCAACTTTAATAAAAATCCAAGGAAAGTCAGCAATTAACAAACTTGTGTATGAAAATTATTCTGTTGGTTTTAATCGTAATCAAATCGGCTCGCTGCTGTGACAGCACTACATTTGAAGGGAATCAGAACAAATAACGAGGCCCGATTAGTCAAAATTTCGAAGACATGAGCGATGAAGAAAATTATAAATATTCAATAGAAAAAGCAGTCATATTCAAGGATACACTAACGAGATTGCATGCGCTGCAACCCACCCATAGCAAACCCATCATTTTTGGTTTGAAATGCTTTGGGCTTGGCAGCTTGTTTTATCCCTACCACCTTCTAACAAAGATCAAGCATAGAATCACCCTTTTTCCCATGCATGGGATTATAAAAATGCAATTTGAAAGAGGGGGTGCTGACCAGATCTGAAGGCTTCAATACAATCATGTTGTCCCAATTAGTTGGTTACACCAAATGCTCTATGAAGCACGCCATACCATGCTGCCACAACCTATATATGCAACATAATTTGGTGCAGTGCTACAAATATATTTATAACTCCATAACAATCTTAAAAGGCAGGAAAATTCAGCCTCTCCATGTGGTTGGCCCTAAATTAACAGAACAACAGGGGAGGGAGGTGACTACAAAAATAACTGAAAAACTACTAGGGTTAGGTTTCCGGGTTGACAAAAGGGCTACTCGAAAGATACCCTATCAATCTCAGCTTACCCCTTCAGAATAAACCAAGCCGCCTGGATAGGCTTGTGATTGCTCAGTGAGAAGCTCATAGCAGCTTGATTGTGAATTGACGAGCCAAACCTTATTTAAGCTCAAATAAAATAAAATAAAATAAAATAACAAACCAAACCTGAGCAGCAAGGCATTCTATGACTTGGTATTTGTCCAATCGGCAACCAGAGGCACAAATTCAAAAGCAAGCTCCTCTAGATTCAGTAATTGCTAGATTACCAAAATGAACATAGTTTTGCTACATTAAAGGTTCAATAATAGAACAGAGGATGCATGTCACACTATTTCAAGGTAAGCTCCTACAACCCAATTTCTTTTTTCTTTTTTTACAAATATGAAATTCGAGATAGTTCCAACAATTTAACGACCTCGGCCACGTCCCCGACCACGGCCTCGGCCCCGGCCACGTCCCAAAGGCCTCCCTGCAGTTTGGAAAGCAACTGTAACAATCCAATCCGAATCATTTATATCAAGAAGAGAAAATGTAAATAGGGCAACAGGAAAGAGGCTTAGAAGAAATTGGCATTAACCTACCAGCAGTTGGCTTCTTGGGCTTTACCCTAGGAGTTTCTTCCACCAGCAGGGTCTCAAGATTTAAACTGTCCGGAAGGATATAATACCGGATATTATTACCCCTGACGCTCAGGTGGTCAAGGGTTACTGGGTTCTTCCCCTTCGCAGCAAGTTTCACAGTCTTCAAATGGGTGTTCATGCTAATGTCAACCCCTATGTGCCACACAGCAGAGTTAGTTATCAGAAACTGAATTCACAAACGGAAAACTTACCCTTTCCTACCGAGAAATTGTTAGATGGAAAAAAGAAAAAAAGAAAGATACTGATATCCCAAAATCAATATCTTCCAGATTACATGAGAAGACAACAAATTCAGAGGAAAGTGCATAATGCTTATTTTAAAAAAAGACCCGCTGTGTTATTTTTCAAATAGATTGGTGTCATTTTAATGTCAGGTTCAGGTTTCTTTAAACAAATTCGAGATGTGCTCATGTTATAACATTGCGTAGTGGAATTTGCCATTTTAATTGGTGTGTAGGGGAAAAGCCTTCATTATTCATCATGTAGGATGAAAAACTTTTTGCTGACACTGCTCAAAATAGATACTTTGAATTTGCGATACCAAATATATGGGTTTCATCAATCTTTCTAGCAGCAGCATCAAATATAAATGCTAAACAGAGACTTGTATAGGAAAGGCTCGAAGAAGAAAGATGAGAGGCCCAACAGGGCTCCAGATGACCAGCCAATTGAGCCAAAACACGGGCCCTTCAAACATACATATGCAGTGTTCTCAGACATATCTAAATTCTGTGCATCAGAGTGAAACTTGCACTGAAGCACTTCTGGCATAGGATTTAGGACCTTCATGCATTAAGGATGTAGGGTCACTGCTCTCGTATACATCTATGTTTTAGGTGAATCATCTTTATGGTACTAAATGGGTACAAGTATGTTAAAACAATTTACACTCGCATCACCAATCCAAATTATTGAACAGATAACAGATAGAAGTGTAGCGTGAAGAATAGAGAAAAGCAGGGAGCATGACCGTTCATGAAGATTCTTGTAACCAATTGGAAGGTCATGCAGATGATGTGCTAAAATTTTCCCACTCAATGGAATGGGCCACAATAAAAATATAGTACGGACAAGGAACTAAGGACAAAAGCAGAGGTCCACAGTAAAAAAACTATGGACAAAAGAAGGGTTTGGTTAAGTCATCAATCACCAAGAGTAAATTCACCACTAGTAGCACCACCAAAGACCCCACAACCAAGCCTCAGTCACTACCTCCATGATTCCAGTACCTTCAACATCACCATTGACACATAGCCTGCCCCAAACATGCTCCACTACTACCACTAACCGACCATTGTCCAATCAATATTGCCGCTGTGACATTAAAAACCACCATCAATATGGCCACTATGGTGTTGGGGCTATTGTAGTGACATCAGTTGCTATTGTTTGTTAATTATGTTTACTTTAGTGCAGATAAGTTTTTCCTTGCATGCTCACATATCTAATCCTTGGCCGCCCCCCCAGGGGGGGGGGGGGGTGGCAGCTGGGCTACAATGATCCTCACCACCCCAACATTATCTCATCAAACATTATACCAATTCGGGACATATCCAAGTTGTGTTTCATGCATATAATGAGTTAGTCTTCCTGTTTTTGATGTACCGAGATACTTGGTAATGCAAAAATGCACATAATGGAAATTATAGGAGTCTTGGATCCTTAGGGGTAAATCCATTAAGTTTATCATATACAATATTTAGAAAATAGCAGATTTTTACTATTTTGTAGCTTGTTTAAAGCATAGTATAATTTTTTAGAGGATTTTAAGTCTATATCATTCCAAAGTAGTCTCTGAATACAATTAGGTTTGATGTATCATATTTCTTGTTTTCTAGCAATTACTCTCTAAATAGGCCAACTATTGTCCTGGTTATTCAGTGTGTTGAGTTAATGAAATTTTGTTCAAGTCACCCTTGTCCCTTCAGCGCACATGTTCCACATAAGTTGATCTTACTTGGGAGAATGTTACTGCTTCTAGCAAGAATTGCACACAAAGGGCTTTCCATTGTTACAATGAAGCATATATCAGTACATAAAGAGTAAATATAGGTTGAGAGAATCTAATGATCAAGAATCATCAAGAGGACGTCTTCTAAGGATGTTGATGAGAGAGGAAGAGGAGTAGAATTTATAGAGATTTACAATTCAGCATAGTTCAGTTGATGGAAAGGGCAAACCAAAATGAAGAGGAATCAAGCATGATGGTGACGCCATCAATAGATCAGTCCAAAGCAGGGAATTGGAGGGGTAACTCCACCATTGGGATGGCAGAATTGGGATAAAGGAGCAATTGCATGCAAGCTCGGCCATTGGAAGAATCAATCCCAATTCCTAAAACTATCTTAAACCAAGGATCATAATAAATTGCCTAGACTTCAATCCCAATTATCTCTATCAGACATAACAGTTTTAGGAAGACCATAAAAGTCAAAAATCTTAACAAAATATAGTTTGGCAACCCAAGAAGTATTAGGAGTCTTATTACAAGGGTGAAGTGGGCCATTTTAGAGAAAAACAACCCTCCTCCCCCCCCTCCCCAAAAAAAAAAAGAATCATACTTCTTAGGAGTACATGGGGATCCTAACACAAAATCAATGCTCACATCCTCAAAGGACAACTAGGAGCAAGCAAAGGAGTGTAGAGGCCTGTATTTTGCTACTTATGCTTGACTACTTAGCATGCTTGATAGGTGCTAACTAACGCAGCCACACATTTCTTCAAATTAGGTTGGTAAAATTGTTGCTCAATCTCCTCTATTGTTCAGTAAATGACCATATATGCTGCTGATATGAACATTCGAGACTATGAAATCTCAAACTGACGTCTTTGGAATGCAAATTCTATCAGCTCAAACAAATACCGTCCAAAATGAGAAAATCGTAAATGGTTTCTGAGTTGTTTGCATTGCAAAGGTAAACAGATCTTGCTAAAATAAAAAAATAATACTTGTATTCTTCTTTGAAAATTTCAAACCCAACGACCTTAACTTGAGTGACATAACAAGGACACTCGATGACTGAAAACATTTGCCGCTTGTTTCTCAACTCCATTTTTATGTTTCAATACAACAAAATAGGCCACAAAAATTCAAACAAGAAATCATGCTTGTGATTTAATTTCTTCTGGGAGGCTAAGAAAACAAATAGCCTCATGATCAAAATAAAAGACAAACTCTTAAGATAACAAGTAATGACACCAGGGGCATAAGGCATACGCAATTGTATACAATTTATTGTAAATAGAGTACCATTGTTTGACATTATTCAACTTCTCACTAAAATAGGCAACAGGATGACATTCTTAGCTAATAACTCCATGTATAGCTACACTTGACACATTGCATTTTATCTCAAAAACCTTAGAAAGGTCAGGGTCCCTTATGACTCAGGCTTCTCTTGTTCTCTTTTTAACACTTTTAAAGGCCCTTACAACATCAAAAGATCAATAAAAGTTATCTTTTTTTCATGCGCTTGATGAGGAGAGTCATGATCATGCCAAATCCTTTAATGAACTAATGATAGAAAGTAGCTAAACTATGAAAGTTTTGATCATCGTGGGTGTATTCAGGCCAATCTACAATCGCATGAATCTTTATAAAGTCAGCAAAAACTCCATAAAAAGAGACTACACAACCAAAGAAAAGCAGCCCTATCTGTAAAAAGGAGCAGCTCTTAAGATTGGCATACAAACTCCCTTTCTTCAGGGTAGCATAGACATGTATGAGATGGTTTAAGTATTGCTCATTGGTCTTATTATAAATAAAGATTTCAACAAAATAAATCAAAAGAAACCACGCCATAATAGGTCATAGGACTTGGGTCATGACCCTTATGAATGTACTAGGAGTGTTAGAGAGCCCAAAGATCATGATCAAACGCTCATAAAGATTCTACTTTATCTTGAAGGTTGTTGTCCACTCATCTCCTAATCAAAACCTATCCAGTAGCAACCACTCTTTAAATCAATTATAGAGAATTCTGGTACCAACCATTATATCCAGTGCATCATCAAGCCTATGGGAAAATGACATTCCAATGCGATGTTATTGATGGTTCTACTATCCACACATATCCTCCAAATCTATCTTCTTAAGTGAGAGCTAGCACCGCACAAAGGTTCAGACTCACATGATTAAACCTCTTGTGAAGGAGCGTCCAATTTGTCTTTGGAGCTCAACATTCTTAATGGGATTCACCCAATAGTGAGGTTTGGATGAGACATACTCAGAAAAAATTAATAGCATGTTGAGTATCACGTAAATGTGGTAATTGATTTAGAATGTCCTCAAGGAAGGCATCATGGAAGTCCAAGGACTTGAGGCCTTCCTCGGGGACCACTACTCAAGTGTCGAAGGTACTTCTTGAACAACCACAACAAACACAACCAACTTTCATAGCACTGAATGCTCAAACTCTGTAAGGCTAATGATATGCATCCCTTTTGTCCCTACACGCCCTCTCCTTTGTTGTAAATAGTAGGTTTTGGGGCCAAATGATGGAGACAAATCTACTTGTCCTTAGGCACAAAAGAGCAAGAGTTGAGAGACCTTGGATTATCACATTCAAGTCATACAACCAGGTTGTCTTAGAATGACATGATCTACATTCATAGGAATGACATCACACTAGATATGATCCTTATATTCTAAGGACTGAATACGTACAAATAATATTTCTTAACTGCTATGGAAGATATATCAATCCAAAAGAAATTGCATGGATTATGATGTGAAACAACTTTCACCTCAGACAAGAAATAGCATTAACCGAGACAATAATGATGCAACTACCACTGTGCACAATGGTCTTACAAGCCTTATTGACCTTGATGAAGATGGAAAAGATGGCATGTTGTTAAAGGCGTTGCTTCAGTGCTTCGAAGATTGGGGATCAAAGTCTAGTGCCTCAACATAACTAGACAAAGCTCATTTCAAGACACGCAAGCCTTTTTTTTGTGGCTCAAGTTGAGTGTCTCACCGATATTTAAAAAAAAAAAAATATTTCTATTTTAACTAGTAATTATATTTATCTATTATTTTGAATACTTTGTGTTTGTAAAGTTATTATTAATGAATGAAATGAGCTGTTGATTAGAAGAATGGATAGAGCTTATGATGATAATAAATTTATATTTGAAGATGACTCTTTAACTAAGAGTTTAGTAGAAATTATTGGAGTCAATGAGGCTACATATTATACAAAATTAAAAAAATAGTGTGAACCCTGAATGACATGTGCCTCTAGGGCTATAAACATAAAGTCGTCATTCAAATCTATAAGCTACCGAAAGAGAAGCGGATGAACTTTTATTTAACGATGATAAGCATTACTCTGGATTGGATAATGGTACATTGCAGAACACTCAATAATAAGCTGTTGGGTACAAAAAGACATGATTTAGGCTAAAGGAAATAAAATGCAACCTAATGAGTCATCATCATTATCATCCAAGTTATCAAGTTTTTTTAGCTTATATTCATAAACTTATTCTTTAAGGGTTCCTCCTTGTTCACTTCCTCTTGCACTTCGATAAGCAAGGATTTACTGGAATAACTAAAAGAATTATGTCCAAACCTTTTATAATTAAATCACTAAAATTGGAAATTTCTTTTAGGGGCCTCAATAACCTTACCTCCATTGTCTTTAATGGGGAATTTTTGAAGGTGGTGGCCCAGAGACAGAATTAGGATTCATAGTTGAAGCATTCTATGTTGAAGGACAATTATCACTATGCATTCCATAGTGTCCTTGAAACCGGTCCAAGATTGTACAGATGGTTAAGAGTAATAATACCACTAAGGACAAGCTCTTTCCCCTAAGATTATCACATATAGATCTTGTACAAATCTACTTAAAATCATATCCTCATCCTCAATTATATGGCACCTTATTCAAAACTCATCAAATTGAGTCATATAATCACATATTGTAGCCCTACTGGAAGGCATTCCACTGGTCTAGTAAAATTACTATTGCAAGAACCAGGAAAGCATTTTTCCTGAAGGCATCATTCATAGTGGCCCAGCCCTGACAAGGGTTGATTAATGCCTAATAAGGAGGTCCTTGACACTCCCAAAATCTTAGAGCATTTCTGATCAATTTGAGGCTTGCAAACTGCACTCTCTTATTCTTATATATGCCATACCACTCCAATAAATGATCTATATAATAAAACCCATTAGGTAAAAACTTGAGGATCTAGGCCACCATTAAAAGCAGGGACATATCACTCGATGTTTCTAAATAGTAATTCTTCCTTATCAAGCTCTTGATTGTACTTTTGCTATCCTGCCTACGGCGATAGTGCTGATTGTAGCCATATCAAAATTGTCAACATTTGATAACTGAGATCTTATTTTTTAAGTAACGTCCAAATTTGTCTGTCACTACATGTAGTGGCTAGATCAGCTTGGATGACAATAATGTAATTTTCAAATTGTTGTTAGTATGTAGCTAATTAGGCTAGTTGTTTACTTAATGTTTCAAATTAATTTTGGTCCACACATAGGTCAATGATGCTATTCAAAACAATACGGCCATTATACAAGTGCACGCAATACCAATGTAAATATAATTAAGATCAATGAACAACTAAAGCAATCGAATGTGTATACCAAATCGAGAGAAAAAAATTTCCTTTTTATGAGAATTAGTATTAATTCAGATGATGCTGACAGATATTGTCAATATATTAAAATAATAAAACAAAGATCAAATATGATACTACTAAATATCTACTAGAAAGTTAAACTACACGCAATAAAAATGATAAAAGGAAGGTCCTACTGTGCTTTTTTGGAAGCAATAATAGAAATAGGGCAATGTGATGAAATTACATGAATATGTAATGAGCAAATTTTTGAAAATGAATAAAATAGCAATACTTAGATAAAATAAATAGTATTAAAGAAAATTGAAAGTTCTACCAAAAATAAAAGTGGAACGGATCCACCTAATCACACATGCAAGATCATCGAACAAATTGCACTCAAACCAAACAAACATAATTTCCCAATTGATAACCTAAAATAAGAAATAATAAAAATAAAATATAATCGTTATCATTGAGACTACTAAAATTACAAAATATTAGGAATTTTCGATAAATGACAAAATATTGGCACAAATCAAATCAAATAAGTAATCAAATCTCAACAAATCAAAAAGATGCCCCACATTATTTTGTGGATGATACATAGGTATTTAGGGTTAGAAGGTTTTTGATGAACAGTGTTGCATTATCTGTGTAAATCCACTGGATTACAGTCCATGCTCTTGGAGTCTTGGACAGAGGAAGTTGGTTTTTTAGAGTGCAATAAAGCTCATATTCTGCTAGAATGCTGCAATTGGTTAGATCTATTCTGTACATTTGAGAAGAATGCGTGTAATGTAAACAGAAAGCAAGGATTTCCCATGGTGAAAAAGGCGGAGAAAGAAGAAGACAAGCAGCAGAAAGTGGAGTGGTGTCATTTTTCTTTGCAATAAAGTACAAGGGGAAATCATGCTCCCATGGCATCGATACTATGTTAAGATCAAATCCCTAACTCTACATGTTATTCTCATTCCACAATGAGGTAAGCAGAATGCTAAAAGTAGAGTTTTCAATGAAGTGCTTGTAATAAACACTTGATCAATCAAAAGTACACCCAACGTGGTAGCATGTGTCACCAGTGGCAGTCAATTAAGGTAGCAAGCCAAAGCCAATAAGACAGCCTTCCCATGATCATGAATAACTATCAAGTGCTGCTAATCTTCATAGAGTAGTGTTTCCTAATAGCGTTTAAAAGGCTATATTAAGTGCTCAATTTGTGGCTCATCCAAGTAAGAGTCAATCTAACTATTGATATCATTGATAATGTAGCACCCTGATGTTCCACACTTGGATCAACCTGGGCAGATGATCACAATTGATCATTGACTGAGATAATTACTGTGCAGATAATGTTTTTTGGAGCTGATAAATTGTCTTTGGATCAGATCTAACATTTTGGTGTTGGATCTAACATTTTGGTGTTGGACTTGGTGATTTTAAGAAGATGGCTTAAGGGCATTTTGGTAATTTTCCACATCAATAGACATTCAAATTAAGTAATTAATAAGATAGAAATAATTATGATTACTAATTATCCAAATTATATAGGTATATTTGTAATTTAGACAAATAATATTGTAGGGTAAAAATGAAAAATTCTGAACACCTAAAAGCACTGCTGAAACCCCAATCCTTTGAAACTCCCCTAGCGCCCCCCTCACTCTTCAAAACCTAGCTTCCAACTTGTCAACTTTCAAACCCTTGTGTTAAAATGTTGTCAGCTATAATATAGGAGAGGAGCAGTAGCTTAATGGGAGGGAAATTAACTGAATAAATTTAAGTTTCAGAATTAAATTAGAGGAAGAAAAACTTAGGAAAAACCCTAGCCTACTTACTCTAACAAACCCTAGAACATAATGTGTCCTCTTATTTTCTTCATCTAGCCGTTACACAAGTACAGAGAGAGAGAGAGAGAGAGAGAGAGAGAGAGAGTTGTGGATCAAAGAGGAGAAGGCCACGAGGAAGGAAGCTAGAACGAAGAAAAGATCTTAATTTAGGCAAGTAACTTAATTTTTTTTTGAATTATCCTAGTTCTTCTCTTGATTTATTCATGTACCCTTCTTTCATGTTGTAAATTCCAAAGAAATCATAGAATAAGTTAGGCAAAGAAGACGTATTTATGCTTGGTAAAGTTTTGTAAGTCTTAACGAAAGTTTTAGTGTGGGTTCAATTGCCATTTTTGAGTCCGCATTCAAACGGGACTCATAGTTTTCCGACATTTGAACCATGCTCAAATGCTACTGTAGAAAATGGCCAGATTTGTATAGTAATTGCTCTATATGATGATAAATCTATATCTTCATGAAGTTATAAAATATTGTAGACCTATTAACTATTGGTATAATTGTATAATTAAGTTATACTCTCATGATTGCATGGAGTTATGCCTATTAATGAGTTAATTGAACCTGGCGTTTGATGGACGTGTGAGTCACTTCAAACACTAGGGCATGCCTTGGAGTAGATTTGTAGATCTACAAACTTGGTTGCGTCATTTTGTTAATATACCGTAGATTTGTAGTCACTTCAAACTTGGTTGACGTTTTAGCAATCCCCCCCCCCCCAANAAAATCTAGAAATTAGCATCTTTTCCTCCGTCTTTTTCCGTTTCCAGACAGAAGGCTCAAGTTCAAATAAAGAGTAAACCTCCAGAGAAAATATAGTCAAAGCAAAACAAAAAATAGAAAACTGCAGGGTTTTGGAAAAGCCCAATCCAAAGGAGAGACAGAGGAAGGAACCTGTGATAGTTCCGTGAACAACGGTTCCATTTTTTAGCTCTATTGAGACCGTTTCGTTGTTAAGCTTCATTAAAAACCTGTTCATTATTAAGAATAATAATTGTACGAGAACAAAACACAAATTAGTTAAGATTAAAATCTTCGAGATTTTTATTAAAAAAAAAAAAAGATGAATAAGTGAATGCAAAAGAGAAATGAAGAGATTGGATGTGACCTAACAAGTTTCATGGTGGTGAAGCGTCGACGGTCGGCAGGTGGCGCGCCTGAGTGATCAAGGCCAGTCGGAGTTGATTCGCCGTGGAAAAGAGTGTAGAGCTCGTAGGGCAATAATTTTGGGGGTAATTAGCAAGGCAGTATAATGGCTCCCCACGGCTAAAACAAGGGAAGTTA